>APFE030033586.1:4009-16587 GCA_000404065.3 Pinus taeda
GTTCAAACAAAAAAACTTTACATTAACACTTTTTAACCCCTCGTATAATTCTAAAACCACAATCGCAATTTCGGAGTTTTAAAATAGTGAAAAGAACACGCGCTAATGAATTTCATCGATATGTTGATTTTTCGGTACTTTCGGGATTGCAGGAATTTCAGAATTTCAGAAGGGAAGAGGTCATGTGAAGTGCAGCCCATGTGGATTAACCATCCTACAAATTGGACTACAACGACTTTGCAATTTTGAGGTTTTGGGTTTGGCAATTTGTTTTAAAATAACAAATTGGAGCAAATTACCAAGATCGCGAAACATTTCCAATTGAACTACAATTTAGATGTGTAATTGCGTAGGACCGTTAGTGAAAAATGGAAAAATATTATTAAAAACTAGCTAAGAATTCATATTTACAATGAATGACTATTGAACTTAATTAGTTACAAAAATCAAAATATTATATAATTTTTTTACATTTTTTTAGTCAAGGTGAGAAAATGATCAAACTTCAATGGAGTGTCACTTACAGACTGGTTGATCAAATGAGGAAACAAGCATAGATGAAAAATTAGCTAAAAATGGAATTCACCAAAGCAATCAAAATAGAAATCCGATGAAAATGAAAAAATGACAAAATTGTAAGACAATTAACTAAAATGAAAATCATAAAATATGCTTCGCGAAAAATTAATGGAAAGGGTCCCCATTATTTGATTCAATAAGTCAAAAATGGGGGGGTGTTTGGTTTTCCCTACAACAATGGCGACACATTGGGAATAACCAGTTATCTCTGGCAAAAGATAATGAACTTTAATTTACCCAAAGATTAAAAATATTGGAAATCACGAAACTGTCTAACAGTAAAATATTTCCATAGGTCCCACATAAATAGATTAAGCAATATGAATTTGTAAAGATAAGTACTTAAAATAGAGTCAAGTAAAATTCACGAATCCAAATTTGAGATTTTTTTTTTTAAAACTACCTTATATAATGATAGAAAAAGGTAGAGATATGAGTTTTTGATAAAGCATATATCCAATTTAAAATTTTCTTTGACATCGCTTCATTGCCAGCGAGCCTGAACATAACCCCGGTGAATTTGTATTTTATGTCATACAAGTCTCGTCCCACTGCTAGTGAGCGTCCCTAGCCCCAACGAGTTTACTTGTATTTCTCATGCTTCCTCTTTTAATCACTCTTTTGATAAGCGCATTTGCAATATTTTGGTCTATGATGTCTTTGAGTGAAAGAGGTGGGATGGTAGCAAAGATTTATGTTTAATGGATATAATACTTTCATAATGTTTGCTCCAAATTTTTTCCTTAAAGCTATTAATCAGAAACTTTTATGTGGAGGGGTGGGATGAATTCATTGTATTGAACTCAAATCAGTGCTTTCCTTGAAAAAAATAAAATCCATCACTTACTAAGGATGTGTGTTCCTCCATGAAAAATATTTAAATCAAGAGGGCGTTATGGTTCCATAAATACATGCCTTTAATGCTAAATGAAAAACAATGAAATGGATAGAGTTAAGATATTTCTCAAGTATGATAATTGTTGTCAAGTGAGGAAAAACCTTTCACATAAATCATTGCAGAGTCACCAAAATGAAATCAAAACTAAAAGCAAAATGAAAAGAATTCTTAAACTAAAGTAAGAAATGAATCAACAAACCAAAATAAAATTTAAGAAAGAAAAAAATGAAAGAAAAATCCAATTTTAAAAGATAAACTCCGACAAGACTACTTATATAAATGTCTCAACAAAAGAGATAAAATAAAATAAGCATATGTACATTCCTTCTAATGTTGAGTTTTTTTTTGTTTTTTGTTTTTTTTTTTTTTTTTTTTTTGTGCAGAGTTATGACAAATGATGCTTTCAAAATGTAGAAGTTGAATAATAGTGATGATTGATAATATGCTAAATGAGATGTCTCTTTGTCTGTTGCAAACTTTCTTGTTTCAAAGAAAAGAACCTGCAAAAAGCATCTCAACCATTTTCTAATAAAAGTAATTCTTAAAGAAATAGACTAAAGGTTTTAGAAACTCCCCCATTTAACTGACTTGATGAGGATCATTACTACTTCTTTCAAGAATCTCAAAGAAAGTTGAACAAAAGAGAATGAACTATAATGCTGATCTGGTAGGGGTGTGAAAGGTTTATGCAAACTTGTAAAAACAAGGTTCAAGATTAGAAAAAACTAAAGATGAAACTAAAACAAAAGTAAAGTAGTGAAAATAAATGAATGTGGGCACATGAAACTTACCATTAGAGTGTTAGATTTAATATTACCTGAGAGGCATAATATTTTCCAATACTAGCTAACTTCTTCCTTTAATTAGAATTAAAAGCATGAAGAAGTTGAACTAACTGTAATCTTATAACCCAAAATCATCATTTATTAAATCTATACTAAAGCGAGTAGTAAACTAATAAAACAATGTTTCATGTTTAAGAAATTGAAAAGAAACCAAATCCATCAGAAATGAGAATAAAAGAATTATTCTTAATGAATTGCATTGATGAATGTTCTCATAATATTATAAGTTTCATATCAACTCCATCATTTTTATAAATTGTTCAGAAATAAGACCAAATCTAAGATAATGAAATACCGATGTGTAGATGGGGAGGTCTTGAATTTCATATATTAAATATAGAGTGATATATCTAAATTTAAAATATAAGAGAAATTATAATGATTTAACATTTTTGCAAATTTCCTATCAATCAGTTCATTACCATAATGGCAGCCCAAGAATGCCTAAAAATCTTTTATAAAGTACAACGCCTCATCGGATGTTTCACACCGCAAGTTTCTTTTCCATGCTTAAATTTCAAGCTGTGAGATTTTACCTTATTCGATATGTGATGAACATTTTATAAGAGTCAAAATACAAAGGCAGAGGCATATATCAGAGTTTATCACATTGAAGGATGTCAAGACAGGGTGTCGTTTGAGTTTTCTGATGAGTGTTGCGATGACGGAGTTGAGATATGAGAATATGTAATATAAAATTGCGATGAAGCAATTGCTATATCATAGAAGTTCATATCGCATATTAGAGTTTTTAATCAAAAGGAAACACTGAAATTATTCTCGCAATAGTGAGAATGTGATAGATGTCATGGCTCATTTGTGGGACCATCTTTGGATTTATAAGAGATTGACGATTGGAAGTTTTGAGTGCGGGATGCAACATACGCTGATGTGTGATGAATAATGAACCTGATAGTGGTTTTATATGGTTTTAATTTCCTATCAGATCTAAGACATCGAAACTTTTAAACATATGCCCCAACTGAAATTATGAATTATAAGTAGACGCGATATCTTTTAAAACTGGATTTAAATGTCATATCAGGTCTGAGGTTATATGGTTATCACAATATTGGAGATCACTGATTCAAGATATTGGAGATATGCTCGATTGAAATCTTCCAATATACAAGATGCGATATGAGGCATGGCATTTTGTGGGGCCAAGCACTCTTAAAGTATTTAAAAGGAAGAACTCATTTTAATTTCACTTCTTAATCATAAAGCTATTTTTAAATACATATCATAAATATTGGATTGGGGAATATGTTTATAAGATATCTTCAAATGATAGCAATTATGACATTAGAATGCTCTGATATGAATATTTCGATATTGTTTTGAAGGCTTATTGGGTTTTAATGAATGAAAGTAAAATCAAGCAATACTGATATTCTGATGAAGAACAAATAATATTTCCTTGAACATGTTGCACATTTGAAAAAAGATTGGTTGCTTTCCTTAGGTCTTCATTATTAAGTCGATGAAGACCTACAAAAGGGACAAAATAGAAATAAGAATAACATTTGAAAAGTAAAAATAACAATAGATGATGATGAACCTGTAAATGCATACTTGGAAGAAAAACCACTGTAAACTTTACCTTATGATTCTTAAATTTCTCCCATGTTGATTATCATCTAGTTATTTTATCTAAAAATGCTACGCAATGAGATCTCAAATTGCATCCATCTCCAATTTACATCAGAAGAAAAGAGTGGTGAAAACGAGCTCTTTTCGGAAATACTTATGAATACAAAATTGTCAAGTTGTAGCAAATTCTTAGAATTAATTTATGTATGATCATCGTGATGAGTTTTTTGCAAAACAAGACAATCAAGTGCTTTCACAAATATCTAGGGTTTAATAGCTTCTAAAATGTTTTAAGCTACTTTCTGAAAATGAAAGGGGATGCCGAGAAGAAGTCAGATTCATTACTTGCTTTATTGAAAATATGAAATAATGAAATAAGTGCAAATAGAAAATAAATCTAATTTAATTTAGTTTATTCCTATTTCTAACTTAATAAAGGAAACATGACTACGTATAGTCATACTTCCAATGTAACCAGTATCTCATTATAATTCCTACATGTATGTACAGGTGAAACATTAGTAATAAGAGGATAAATAAAATGAAACTAAGAAAACTAAATATGAATGAAGAATCCAAGCTAATGTTAGCAGCTTATTCATAATTGACTTCTCTTGAAATATCCTTTCCAAATGAATTTCAATTGGATGATAGAAATATGGTTGAATTTCTATTAATGATTGGAAGGGATTCAAAAGAGAAGATAACAAACCAGATTTTGGAAACGAAGTTTTATATACAAAGGCCTAGACAAATTTGTTAGTTGTTATTTGTAAGTATTAAACTATTAACAATCTTCCTTGATGGAAAATTTTCCAAATATTTTTCAAATGGGTCAATGAAACATGGGTGGAAATCTGTTAGATGCAATGGAAGATTATTAATTGAACTATACTGCTGGTCAGATTGTGAAAATGCACTCTCTTGTAGACATTGCCTTTGATAAGATAGAAGTAATTGATAAGAAATGAACTTCAACTGTAATCGAAAGATTAATAGCTCTTCATTTTCCCATTCAGGCAACACATCAATTGAGTGTTCAGTGTTGAGCTTCTCAATATGCTAGCACAAGGTATCTAAAATTTGAAAAACAAAACATAAAACAAATCTAAGATTAAACTAGATAAATGAAAGAGAAATAAAAAAAATGAATCGTAGTTTACACTATTGTTACAACACAATTGGGACTGATTTAAAATAATTTCCTTTTCACAAGAATTGGACAGAATAATGGAATTCGAATGATTTCCAATACCAACTTGTGGATTAGAAAGAAAATTATAATTATGAATAGGAATGTGAGCTTGATCATCATATAAACCATAAATTGGAATAGTTTATTGAATGTTGAAATCATGAATATGGTTAATTATTTGAAAATGAGAACTATTTGAAACAATTTCTGAATTATAGTGTTCCTTATTTTCAGATGTAATTTGACTTTGATCATGAGGATTCAATTGTGAATAAGGAAAATCAATATCTTCAATGTCAGAGTAACTATCATAAATGACCTCAGAACATTCATTAAAATTTCCTGCGATCTCATCTAATGTATCACAACAAGAAGAAATATGAAGCACATCTTCATTAATGGTAGAAGAATGTTCAATAATTAATTATCTATCTTGATAAAAACTAATTGGTAATTCATCCTCTCTCTTTTCTGAAATAACTTTAATGTCAAGAGGGAATAAATTTCTATCAACAAAAATATCAGGATAAAAGGAAAAATGTGAATATGAAACAATGCATTTGAAAATTTCTCTATTTGATAACTCTTGTGCATTTTCTTCATTGGATGTTTCAGAGTTAAGATCATTTACTTGGCTAAATGTTCTTTCTTGAAGAAAGTTTTGCTGCCTTGAATTTGGCATTTGCTCATAATGGACGAATTAAAAAATTTGTACAGCAGATTGTGTGTTATTGGAAACTTTTATTGTTGGTTGTACTTGCTGATTTATGCTCTTATTTTCTGAATTTAACACACATTAATTTTCAAAGTATTCTTTTCTTCAAGATTGTTGTTAGTATCTTATTACACTTGAATAGTAAAATTATCCAAGCTTTGTGATTGAGATTCACTGACATATGAAGGTGTATCCTAGTCATTATTAATACTATAGGAAGTGTGCACTAAATGAAGAAATTGACTGTATGTAATAGAGGCTATTTCGACATCATTTGTTTTCACCTCCATATTCAATTCTCGATTATGTTAATGAAATTGAAAGGAGATTAAGAAAATCTTGAAATAGCTCCACATGGATTATGAATGGGTGGAAGAGAACAAATATATTCAAGCCAATCTAATAATTAATCTTCCATAGGTTTTTCTTTAATTTTAAATCTCAATCAATTTAAACGAAATCGAATAGTAAAATCAATTAAAGACTCATTTTTAAACCTTCGTAAATATTTGATTTCGTCACATACCTGATGGTAGTTGTAGAGGTCAAATTTACAAAGGAACATTGTAACAAATTGATCGTAGTTGTGAATTGAGGCAACTGGAAGTGATTAACACTAGATTTTGGCTTTCGCCAAGAATGTAAGAGTAACAATCCCGCATAAAATAACTTCATAAATTCCTTGAAAAGTAGAATTTTAAATTTTTTTAATAAATTGAAAGGCATGATCAAAAGAAAAATAATTCCTCTTACCATTAAACTTAACCTGAGACAAGAGTCTTACCACCTCACATGGGTATTGGAAGATGCACGTCCATGGATACAACTCCAAATCGGAAGTTTAAGATGAGCCATTGTGAAAAATAAAATGTTAGAATTAAAAGACTTCAATAGACAACAAGTTGGAGGCCCTTCTTCCAGTGCCAAAATGTTGAAGCCTCAAAATTTTCTATAACAACATTATAGGGAAGACCACCTAGTGTGGACCTTAAAGCAGCTTATTTTCCATTTGGAATGGTGGTTCAGACTGGTTTAACTAGGTCCAATTACCTTTTCCCAATTTCTAATGGCTTATAGTATAACTTTCATCTACGAATGGAAAAGAGACATAAGATCAACCCTCTTGTTGATCAAGCAAGAAAGTGATCCTTAAGTTGATCTGGGGCTCAGCCAAGCCACAACTAATGTTTGTCTCTTTGTGAATAGGAATTTCATAAATGTAGAATTAAATCTATATGCAAAATTATTCCAAAATGCAAGCAAAAGGAACTAAATCCTAATCCTATCTCAATTAGGAAGATATACCCAACCGAGAGCAAGATATTTAAATAATTGAGATTTAAATATGTCTGACTTATAATAAATATCAAGTTAATGAAGTAGTTCAATTAACTAACATTATGAGTACCAAATCACATCCTATTAAGAGACCACTTGACTGAAATAATCAACCAACAACATTTAGGAAATAGTTCACAAAATACCATTATTTGTTAAATCAATATTAAAATACATATTTCTAAGTAAATCGTTACTTAGAAATCAAAATTCAACCCATAAGAGTAGATATAAATAATAACATAAAATTGAGACAAATTACTCATATTGACAAAAGTACACAAGTATGAATAATATGGCACATTTCTGCAATCATAAAATGAAATCAGTATTTAAAACAATGGTATTATAAATACCAATTTATTGAATCAGTTTCCGTGACTCTAGTCTCCAACAGTTCTCTACAATGCTTTAACCTCTACTGTTAAAATAAGAGTTGCAGTAGTGCAAGCTCTGTCCATCATACATAATTCAGAATGCAAAAGATAAATCTTCAATATTCTCTTCTCTCACGTACAACTCTAAATCCTTATTACAATAGTGCTTGTAGGAATTCCAAAATTGTAGAGAAGTGAAGTCCTTATTACAATCTACTATTTATAATATTTACAAAAGAATTCTCAACAAGAAATTTTGTTGAAGAATAAATCTACTCCATCAATTTTCATTGGCTCCAAATTCCATTATTCTATTACTAGAGAATTCTTATTGATTGAGATCATGTTCTCCTCATCTCTTCAAAAGTTTTCCTACAAAAATAAATCAAAACTAAATTAAAATGGAAAAATAAAATCAAAATACCAAATCTGGAATCCAAACAAATCCAAACAAAGCTTAATCAAATAATTAAAATAAAATAAATCTGAGTTTTCTATTGATGTCTGTATATATTTAATTATTCAAGGGGAACATAGACGAATGGATCTAAAGTCAAAAGAATTCATGGGCAAATGAGAATGCAAAAAATTAAACTTAGAAATTACTTTTGTTAAAAAATTCAGAGCTTGACCTACTGCTGGATTTTAGACCCAAGAAATGATGAAATCTAAAAAATTAAACTACTTCAGAAATATCATCCATAATTTTATCTCTCAAATGAGCCATCTTGGGACTCAATTGGCCAAGTAAAATTCTATTTATGAGCTTCCAAAGTTAGTATATTAAAACTGCCAGAATTCTGGAATTTCCGTTGCCTAGGCTAAAAATCATTTTTTTATTATTAAGTTCTAATCCTAAATTATAGTATAGTTATTAATCTTAATTAATGATAATTAATTTTAAGTATGATGTTAATCTAAATTATTTACAAATTTAATTAAAAACAGAATTAAATAAAATTTAATAACTAATTAAAATATTATTATATTATATTATAATTTAATATATTTAAAATTGTAATATAAATTATAATTATATAATATTATAATATTAGTATAATATTTAGCAAGCCATTAGAATCAACCTTATTCAAACAAAAACTATAAACATAATGTACATGTTTTGGGGCTAATGGGTTAATGGACTCATAATGGATGGAGGATGAGTTGAAGGTGAGGTGGAGGTATGGGAGGCATAAGGAGTTCAAACAAAAAAAACTTTATATTAAAACTTTTTAACCCTTGGTATAATTCTAAATTTGCAATCACAGTTTGGGAGTTTTAAAATATCCCCAAAAACACATGCTAATGAATTTCGCTAATATGCCGATATTTCGGTGATTTCAGGATTTCGCTGATTTCAGAATTTTGGAAGGGAAGAGGTGATGTGAAGTGGGGCCCACATGGATTTACCATCCTACAAATTGGACTACAACCACTTTGCAATTTTGGGGTTTTGAGTTTGGCAATTTATTTTAAAATAATAAATTGGAATAAATTACCAAGATCCCGAAACATTTTCCAATTGAAGTACAACTTAGCTGGGTCATTTTGTAGGACCGTTAGTGAAAATGGAAAAATATTAGTAAAAATTACCTAAGAATTCATATTTACAATGAATGAATATTGAACTTAATTAGTTACAAAAATTAAAATATTATACATTTTTTTACATTTTTTTAGTCAAGGTAAGAAAATGATCAAACATCAAAGGAGTGTCATTTACAAACCGGTTGATCAAATGAAATGGAATAAGTATCGATGGAAAGCTATTTAAAAATAGAATTCAACAAAGCAATAAAAATAGAAATATGATGAACACAAAAGATCACAAAATTGTAAGACAATTAACTAAAATGAAAATCATAAAAGATGCTTAGCCAAAAATTAATGGAAAGGGTCCCCATTATTTGAGTCAATAAGTCAAAAATAGGGGAGGGGGAGGGTCTTGGGTTTTCCTTAGAATAGAACCCTATGAATAGATTCTAGTTTTCCAATGACCATATCAACATTGGCATTCTCTTTTTCTTTAGAGGTATTGGATTTTCTACCTTAACCCATAGTATGCAGACATAAGAGATTAAATTTTCCTAATCCTAAATCAGAGAGTTTTTTAAACCGACCATTTGAATTAGGGTAGAGGTTGTATGAAGGGGAATCATCTACTAATAAGTAGGATTGGGAGAGATAAGGGTAGATAATAAGAGAAAATAGATCACAATGAGATAAACAAAAGGGATTAGAGGGCTTGGGAGTGTAAGGAAGAAAGAGGAGGCAAGGACAAAGGAGGAGTCCATAAAGAGGAAGTGGAAAAAAATATAAAAGGATTTTCCATAGATTTACAATCATGAGAACAAAGAAAGGATGAAGCAAGAGAGGTACCTAGGAAAAAAGTGCTCTAGGGAGTCCATCGAGCCATCATCCACGTGCATAAGATAGATTTAAGATGTAATAGTCATAGAAACTAGCTCCTCCAAGTGCTAAGGAGGAACACCAGTTTCCCCACTCAACGAAGGCATGTTGTTCAGAAGTCCTACATCTTCCCAAAATAGATTTTTCTCATTCGACCAAGTTGACTGAACCATTGGGCAATTTTTTACTAGATGGCCATATTGGTGTCATATGCAGCAACGAAAGGGAACACCTTCAAAATCAAGCTCCAATAAATACCCTTGACCACCCCCAAGATCAATTTATTTGGGGAGATTATCTCTAATATCCATCTTGACTAAAGTACGAGCCAAAATCAAAATCCCCGTCATGAGGTATGAGGAATCGCGTGAAATTTATGTACCAATGGTGTTACTGATGTCCTAAAGATTCCCATCTGTTCAATAATCCAATGGAAAGCTCAAAAATTAGACCCAAAATGGAACCCAATCTGACAACTGCTTGCAGGCATTGAACAACAAAGACCAAAAGTTCAAAATAACAAGGGATGCATCAATGTGCTAAACCTTTTCTTGCACCACTTTTTCATCCTCTACAGCTGTAAATTTTAAGTGTATCCAACCCTTTGAAAGAAACTTCACCTCTCGAAGAGTCTAAACCATTACTTGAGGGTATGGAGAGAAAATCAACGACATTGAACTCGACCCATAAGATAAGTTTCCACCAAAGTCGCAACTTGTTCCATTCGAATGCCTCCCCTCAACACCAAGACCACCCGAGGGCTCAATTTCTTGTGAATGAAATGTGGTTTCTTTGGACTAGACCTAATATAGTTTGTTATTTTACTGAGTCGAAACTTGGAACTCAGTTTCGCATAGAAACCTCTAGGATGAGTCATCCTAGCTTATGATTATGGAAACTGTGAACCATGCTGGAGCCTGAAGGGATAGGATTTGGAAAGTGAAATATGTTATTGAGCTGAAAGGCTCATTTTAAAACCCAATGTGAAGGCAATGTGTAAGTATGTTTGTGCTCAATTTAGACTTGACACGTGTCCCTTTAAAATAAAAATAAAATATTCTCTAAATAGAAAAGAAATGTGGACTATAATAACAAAGAATATGATATACATGTTTAGTTAGTTGTATCAAAAATACAATTTAAACAATGAAAAGTTGCACATTTTTTTTGCACTCGAAAATAAGTTTGCACTGGAAGAAATTTGATCCCTTTCAACTCATGTTAGATCTGTGCTTTAAGTGGATCTATGCTGGTAGTATGGCATCAGAGTAGAACCTTAAAAAGAGTAGTCATGTATGAAAACCCTAGAGACACCCAAATAAAATCCAAAGCCAATTTATTCCTAAAAACCTAGACCGACAAGCATAGGGTTAATGAGAAGGAAATCTGACAAGGAAATTGTTCTAGATGAGCCCGGGCCTGGGCCCCAAACTAGCCCAAGAGAAGCTAAGCTCCAACCCATGAATGGAAGCTATGTGTACTCCCTAGAACAAGAAGATGGCTGAGGAGTTGACACCAATGCATCCCCAAAATTTGAAGAGGAATATTGAGCTATATTTTTAATTTAGAACACATGAGAGGAAAAAATGGATGCATACTGAGAGGAGCCTAAAAAGTTAGGAGAAGATTCCAAACAACCAAAGTAAGACACAAAAATACCATAACACGGTGAATCTTCAGTCTCATAGTCCACAAGATCCTTATTGTCAATATAATAATGAGAAACCAAATAGTAAAAAATAATATATTGGTTGAAACCCCTGCCCTCAAAACACAACCTCCATTCAAAATATCCGTTGAGCATAGACAACATATTTCTAAACAAACACTCGAGTGAAAAAACACTAGCAAAAACAGGGCAATGTAATGATTTTGAACTTAATAAGCAAGAGTTGCTAACCACTGGAAGCCCTGAGATGATCTATCACCATAGGTAGGTTTTTCAAAGGAGCCATCCCCCCTAAACCTTCGTCAAATTTTAAAATAAAATAGTATATGATAAAAATAATATATTAATATTATTAGTACATCCTTTTGCAACTGTGTTTGTATAAATAGAGAGATAGGGAATGGTATTGTTTAATTATTAGACATTTAAAAAAATTCACATAAATATAGTGAAACAATTTTTAATGAAATAATTATTTTTTGTTATTTAAAACATATTTTTAATTGTATATATAAATTCCACCTTTAAAATTGTCTAAATTTGTCTCTATAATTGAAAAAGTACCCGACATATGCATCTTGAAAGTGTTCACTCTCACACCCTGTGGATGTACTAGTTGGTTTGAAGACCTGTAGTGCCATTGAAATTTAATGCAATGTTGGTCCAGACAATAATCCTCCATCACTCACAAAAAATAACCAAATCTTAAAGTTGAAATGAAATATTATTATTTTTATGGTTTGAGAGCTACATATCGTTTACGCAAGAACACATAGAACATGCAAATAATGCCACATTCTTTTCTATTTTTGTAATTAAATTATAAAGGGTGTTAATGTGGAGCTTAAATTTAATTTATTCTACCATAGGATCCAAATAACAAAGTTTGAGGGTGTAAGACTAATTTTCATGCTTATAAGTTTGTTCAATATTTCTCTTTATATTTACGCTATAAGG
>APFE030033586.1:17447-30593 GCA_000404065.3 Pinus taeda
ATTAACCAACTTCTAGACGTTGGTTTCCTTTGAGAAGGACTCCCCTACCTTGCTACCATGTGTCGTCCTGCATCAGTTATTCAGTGTTAGACGATATAATTTTTTTATGTCGTCAGATTGATCCCTCTGAAAAATTTGTAGAGACCGATGAGTGCCTCCATCATTGTGTGTGTTCACTTAGCAGTGCCATTAAATTCAGAGACAAATGAGTGCCTCCATCAAGAAACATACCCCTTCACATTGCCATTAATGCCCTCCATCATGCTGTGTGTTCAAATAGAAGTGCCATTAAATTAAGAGATAGGGGAGTACCTCCATCTGACAACATACCAATTCTCAATGTCTTAATGTCCTCCATTCAGAGCATGATAAGCCCCAACAAGTTCCTCCATCACATTTAATCGTCCTTCATGATTTTGAGATAGTTGTGTCATTAATGCCTAATTTTGAGCACACAATAAGCCCCCTCCACATTGGCGAGCTTTAGCCATTATTAGAATGGTATTAATCAGTTAGAAAGAAACTTTTATTCGCGTCAAGAAACAACTAAATTCATTTACTAGTCGATATATTGTAGGGGATTTTAGCATCCAAAGTTGTGAATTTTCCATTCTTTCAAAGGAAACCTTGCTCTCCATAAGTAAACTTCCAAGTTTTTTCTTTGTTCCGTGTTACTGTGCAGTTTTGAAATATTTCCATGAGAAGTTTGGGTGCTATGTGGCATTTGGTCATGTTCTACACTATCAAAATATAGGGTTTCTCAGCGTGTTCCTCTATTGAACTGCCATTTCAAAAACCTTTTCTTACTTTGGTTCTTACTTACCTCCTAGTCATGAAACTGATTGGTGATGTTAATTTGTAAGGTATGGCTACGTTCCTTCTACAAACTTTTGTCGCTGAGCATACCTTACAACACAAACATTTGTAATTTACTCAATTCACTATTTTTACTTTACTCAGTTGACTACCAGGTCTAAGAATGTCAATGTGAATTTAGGACACAATTTTTAGTTTAATAAGCCACAGGTGTTGGACCTTGCAATAAAACATAATTAGGTTTAATTATTTTATACAATAAAACTTGATTAAATTAATGATTATTTAGTTTACAAAGTTTGTTTCTTCAAGTTTCTCTTTTTGGAATTTTGTTTAAACCGAAAGACGCACAAAAAACCTTTTTGACATGTCTCAAAAGTTGCAACTACAACATGGGCTACTGTGCTGATATGAAAAGCTTAATGTTGGTATTACTTGGAAAGGATGTATGGCAGAGCTCAACTAACCATATTCATTATAAGGTATTACGTCTAGTAAAATGGCAATATATAATGGAAATTCTGTGACCCTAGTGACTGTCGTTAACATAAAATGTTTCACACCATTCCTTATAAGGTATTATGTCTAGTAAAATGATAAATCTGATGGCGATTTGGAGACTCAATTACTTTAGTTAACATAAAATATTTCACACAATTACTTATAAGGTATTACGTACAGTAAAATAATAAATCTGGTGGCGATTTGGAGACCCCGATGACTGTTGTTAACATAAAATATTTCTTACCATTCCTTATAAGGTATTATGGCCATTAAAAGGATAAATATGATGGCAAATTGGAGACCCCAGTGACTCCAACAAAAGTATTTCTAATCCTTTCTAATGCAACTACCATCTCTGTCATAGTTGGTCATTCTTTGGATGATTATCTTGTGCATACCAATCCCAATTCCCTGAGTTGATTCACATAGCTGAATATCTAATGTTGCTCTAGTGCATCAATGTTTTCATCCCTCAACAAGTTTGTATCCATCACTTCCCTAAATTTATCATGAAAATCCATGGTCGCCCACTTCAATAGGTTCTGTGCCTCCACAAACATCACCTTGGTTGAAGGAGTACTAGCAAATCCATACTCTACATCCAAGCCAACTATTTATCAAATTTTGATTGTGCCAACTTATCAATAACTAATTCTAATTTTCCATATTATATGAAGTTCCATACCTGAGGAAATATATCCAATGGATCCTTTTATACAAAGTGTGGAAATGATTGAGTCCATCGAATTTGCACAGGTTAATTGTGCAATGCCAATGTTAGATAAATGTGTTGTCATATTTCTATCCAAAAGGATATTGTTGGGATTTATAACACAATGTACCACTAGAACAAAACAATAGTGATGAATATATGTAATGTTATGTGCTATGCATATGTATATCTGTACTTTGTGGCTTAAGTTCAATGCATGCACATCTTCCTTAGCACTCTCATCTCCGATGGGATAAAAATGATTTTTCAAGCTTCCGTTTGAAATTAGTTGGGGGACCAAAGATTTGAAGTAAGGGGTTGAACAACAACTTGTAACTCTAATAAAATTTTGGTACCTAATTCTCCTAAGTACATTGTATTATGTTTTCGAATTCTTGTAAGATTCTTCATTTTGCAACCTGAGAACCTTGATAGCAACTTCCATGCCATCATGCAAAATTCATTTATAGACTAATCAGAAACTCCCAACTCCTATAAAGTTTGCCTCATTGAATCCTTGAGTTTATTTTACAAGATAATATGAAATCACTAATTATCCTAATTGCATTTAGAAAGTGCTTGGGAAACTTATAATTTTGTTAGGAAATCTATGACTCCAGAAGAATCCAATGAGTAAACAAAAAATAAAAAAATTTCTAACACCTGCAATTGGTATAATCACATTTTTTGTCCACAAAGGTCAATATTCCCCATCAATGAATTGGATGTAATATTCACAAAAATCCCATCATTAAGTATTCCACCCCTCAAGTTATTGAAAGAAAAGCTCGAAGAGTGAAGCATTCTAAGTTTTTCAAGGGATACTAGAATTGAACCTAATAAGTTATTTGATGAGAGATCTATGTTTTCCAAAAAAAATTAATTCTCCCAATGAATATGAAACTGGACCTTTAAATGTATTATGAGAGAGATTGAGTTTAACTAGTTTTTTGTTGCTTCCAAGTGCAGTTGGAATGACAATAGTTAACTGGTTGAAAGAAATATCAATAGTTTGAACCATAACAATTTTACTATTCTCAAGAGGCAGAGAATCTTCAAGAAAGTTGTGTGACAAGTTGAAATAAAATTTGAGATTAGAAATAATTGCCACGTCTCATGGCATGCTTCCAAAAATAATGTTCCAAGACAGATCAAGAAGTTCTAGATGCGAAAATTCACCCAAAGTAGCAGGTATTGCACTTAATTGGTTTTCTGAATGATACAATCTCCTTAGTTGTTTAAGGTCACCAAGAGAATGAGATATTGGTCCAGAGAGCATATTTTGGTGAATTTTAAATGCTTCCTAGATTTCTTAGATGAGAAGTATAAGTTGGAATGTTTCCTACTAGCTTATTGTTCTGTGATGCAACCTTCCCATCCTATTGATAATGTTCTATTCTGATGGAATATTTCCACTTAGGAGAATGTTGGGCAACACAAGATATGTCAAACTTCTCAGGTTTTCAGTTTCTTGTGGTGTGCTTCCGTGTATATTTTTGTTTGATATATCTAGTAAAATGGGTTTGTTAGAGAATAGGGCCATGGAAACAGACAAAACCCAAACAAGAGGATTGTTGGACACATCAGTTTTTCTAGGTGGGAGAAATTGGTAAATGTAGTAAAAAGAAACAAATTGGAACTTGGAAGCATGCACATAAAAATTAAAAATAAACAAGCACATACATATGGGAACTCATAAATTTCACCACAAGATTTCTATTCACCCTCAAAAACATGAATTACATCATGACTACCTCAAAGGTCCTCTGGTCTAAAAAATCTTTGTGCTTCAATGGGGAAGTGAGGGTACACGTTATGCTTTATAACTTTGGTGGATAAATTATGAGAAAATAATAGTGGGATACTACTTACTCTTCAATGATCCAGTCTCAGTGTTTTGCATGGTATTTTCATTTTTTTCATAGTTTCATTTCATGGTTAAGTGAAATAGGGTGCAACAGAGAATGCTTGAGTTTGCATTTGTAAGCTTGTTTCTTTAAAAAAGAATGCTTGAGTCTACATTGTGTGTCCTTGCATCAAGTGGTATTAGAGAAATGTCTATTCCTATGAAATTTTTCTTGTTCTGTTTTGTTTTAGTTTTAAAATGTGGTTTTGTGATTTGAGACAAAGTTGTCTCAATGTGTGTGATTTCTGGAAGTGTAGCTATTGGGAGATAGTGTTGGGAAGGAAGGTTTGTGAATGGTATTCAGGTTGAGGACTATGAGGTTTCTATAGTGAAGTGGAATGAACTAAGGATGCATGAAGAACTAGAAATTGGATGAAATTGATGAAATTGTTAGAAATTATATATTACAGAGCAATGGAACACATAAAATATAGCAGAAATATAAACACATAAAATGCATAAAACAAGAGAGACATAGATATACGTGGTTCACCCAGTTTGGGCTACGTCCACCCCAAACATCCAGTCCTTCCTTTCTATTATCCAACAAATGGAAGAGACACAACCTGCAACAGATCTGTTGTAGTATCCTCTACTTTCTCTCACAGTCTCACCTCTCTGCTTCTCGCTTGGAGAATACACATCTATTACACAGCCTCAAATACAATGCCCTCATACAAAGAGATAGGTTGCCTTCTAGGGTAAAAAATCCTAAACTAAACATAAGTTCTACGATTAGATCATTTGCCTAATGAACAACCCAAATTGACTAGAAATTACTATACTTTTACAAGGCAATTTTGCATATGTTTTTAGCTTCGGGGGCACTACCCCCAAAACCCTTGTCGGGGGACCGCTAGCCCTCGGACACCCCATTCAGGGGTGGATCAACCCCCCCAAAACCCCGCAGGGGGGACAAGTCCTCCCCGCACCCCCTCACATGGAGGGGTGTACAAACTTTGTGGGGTATACATCTTGCTGAAACAAATACCTCTAAACAATCATGCTCCATACTCAACAAAATTGAAGAGGGGAGTTTAAGAGCTAGATACTAGAAAAGATAGAGATGTTGAAGGAGATTCAAGACCTTGATAGGGTTTATTTTGTTGTAAGTAAGCTAAAGATAGATAGAGAGATGACAAGAAAATATCGAGACGTTGAAGAACAGGGAAAGTAAGATGAAGAAGTTCTTATATGTTTATTACCAGTAGAGTCCATGTAAGCATGTGAAAAAATGGAGAGAGAAGGATACAATTGTCCAAGAGTATATAGAGTAATTCATCAAATTATAGTTTGGATAAGGATTTAAAGAGCCATAATACCAAAAGGTAGAAATGCTATTTAATGGTATAAGTATTAGAAATTAGTATTAGTAAGTTCTATATGATGTACAATGTTAGAAATGCCTTTGTTTATATTACAAGGAAAGGATGTACAATGTTAGCTATGCCTTGCCTTTATGTATTCTTCACCTTTCTTACTATAGAAGAATGTACATTGTTAGCAATGCCCTTGTCTGTATTACTAGGAAAAAGGATGTACAATCTTAGTAATCTACTTGTTTGTTTTACTTGTACTTTGTGAGGATAGTCAGTGATAATAGAAGTTGCATATACTTTGAGAATATTTTATTTGACCTACATTACTGATATGAATTTCTATTATTGATGGATGTAGAGGAAGGTTTGTTAACTCCAGCCAAAATAAAAAGCGATATAAATAAAACAATCCACAATAATCAAGGATGTGCATTTTGTTTTGTAGGCTATTCAACTATATAGTATATAGTAAACACATGTGTTTTGATTTTCTCTAAATGTTGATATAGATAAAGCTTAGTTAATGGTGCAGTAGGAATCTGTACATAATATGAAGTGAGCATGGAGGTTGGTAAAACTGCAACATAGCTCTATTAACTTTAATATTTATATATATTGGATATGGATTAAATATAACTTATTTTAACAACTTGAACTTTTTTATGGAAGAGGATTAATGTGTGGTGCTAAAGTTATCTATTTTCAATATAATATGTCACTAATATTTTAGAATTTTCAATGTAAACATGATGCCAATATTTTGTATTTTTTAGATTAATAGGAATATTTTCCCTACACTGATAAAGAAAGTTAATTATATTGCTTAGGGTTTGTTATATGATAAAATAACATACAAATGATACCAAAAGTGTTAAAGATGTAGAAGGGTTTTGGGCAATGATTCTATCAAATATATGCATTATTCTCTTTAATAGTAGTCAAGGAAAAAAATCAATGTTATCGTAGAGAAGGTTAACCTCTTGTTTGATTCATCCTTGAACAAGCTAACATTGCTAACAAATCGTATAACTAGCTAACTTACTTCCAATATTATATTCCACATCAGGAAGGAAAGGACGAAATATGGATCATATTCCAAAATTGCAAATGTCAACTCCCTCGATAATCTATCTCAAATTATGGGCTATTCAAAATCTTTTATAGCTACTACCAGGTTGGATTCAAATCAATATTTTCCAACTATTGATTCTGGTATTCTAGAAATATAGGCAAGTAAGAGTTATGTGGAAATTTTGGCATTGATCCATTAATTCCTAGCAAGATGAATGCCCCTGAGGTCCATAAAAGTATCTTATTATTTTTCTCTAAATGGTCATATTTGTTGTAAGGTAAGTGAGTCTTTTGGTTTGATGGGTAAGTACATGGTTTCACTTCAATCTTTCCCAGCCAACTCACAGGGAACATACCTCATGAAATTGGGGTCTCCATTCATGTAGGCCTCGGTAAAATAAATGTAAAGTTAAATATTTTTTACAAATTGTTAGAGGCATTAATTTATGTTACAAAGGAAACAATTCCAAAGTAGGAAACATTTAGATTGCATAACATATCACATCTCTCTTGTTCAATGTTGGTGTTTCCTTTGCAACACTAGTGAAATTTCTAGTCAAAGATCATACACATAAAGGGATTGTCGTGAAAACCAACCATTTTTCTAGAACGTGATTTATGCATTTCACTTTTTATTAGTTGGGCAGTAAATATGGTGTTCTTGGACAGTGTTGTAGCTTCTACAACCACCCTCCGAAATTTTTCCCATATTTTGATTTTGGAGCCTCCCTTCTATCCACAAGAGTTTATAATTTACTGATGTCATGTATTAATGTTATGTTAAAGACTTATCTTTGATGAAGTGCGTGTGATGTGTCGTTTCGATCCCACTTTGATACCTATCAAACACAACCTATATCTTGACTTGAATTTGTAGCATTGTGGGTCTTCCCTCCAGAAACTATGCAATATTGGAAGGTAGGCCAACCTTGTGAATATGAATTGTGCAATACAGATATGAAGGACAAATTTGAAATCAAAAATTGCAAAATTCTTGGAGATAGCCTATCCTTGAGCTTAGAAATCACACAAATCTTCCCTTGAGCTTAGAAACTATGCAATTCATTGAGTCAAGGAGTTTCCAAATCCCTTGTGGTTGAGAATTGTGAAATCCTTCTTAGTAGTGTGAATGGCCAATTTCCCAAAAAAGAAAAAAAAGAAAAAGGCAATCCCTAGAAAATAGTGAGTGATTAATTAGTTTCCCGAAGGATGGCACAAGTTGCTATTTTTGGACTTTCCACCAAGTGTCACTTTTTCCTTGATATTAGGCATTTGCATCATAAAATCTAACCAACCTAGACATATATAGTAAGAAAACCTAGATATTGTTTTCACATTCGATCTTGAAGCTCCATCCTTCCCAAGGAGATCAAGGAGCCTTCAGTGGAGCTTGCAGTGCTTTATCGGGTGGGTTTTGATTTTGTTGTGTTTTGTCAAATTTTTTAATTTCTTTTTATCATTTCACTTTTGTGAGTGTTATTTTTCTTGTTTATTTTCATGGTTTCTAGTGTTTAAACTTATATTATCATGTACAAGTGTTGGCTCAGTCAGTCGTTTTCCTTTTACAAGTGTCGCATTAGCTTTATTTTTTTTTGCCCATTAGTGGTCATTGTTTTTGCTACTCCCCATGCATTATTGTTTTTCCTTTTGCATGTTGAAATTTTTCATTTGATCTTCACTGATCTATATTTACTTAGTTATATCGACACTTTAACTTACACTATCACTCATATATTCCACTTTCCCATCCCCTTTCTGGGTAGATCTTCCCTTCACTTGGGTAGTAGTTTCCTTGGTAAAAAAGGAATTATGCAAGTCCAAGGCTCAAGCTTTATGCTTGGCCTCCAAGATTGCACAATGCGTAGTCCTTGTCTTTACCAGTTAAACATTATGCAATTCCAGGGCTCAAGCCTCACCCTTTGCCACTGAGACTATGCAATGTATATTCTCTCCCTTAGTCTGCCCAGGCTGAGGCTATGTCGTACACAATCTCAAGCCTCAATATAGTCCCCTAGCTACTGAGATTATGTAATGTGCAGATCTTAAAGCCAATCCTATCCCCCATTTGAGGAATTGTGTAATTTTTCCCCTCAGTCTTGTGATTGTTACCTTGATCTTTCTTTGTGAGTCATTTTGCTAAAGCTAATTCATGTTTTCCATGAGTGCACTTTCCTCCTATAAGTATCATAGTTTTTTATCAATCAATATTATCATGGCCCCAAAGAGATAAGCCTCAAAGGACACTACATAGAGCATCACTGGGGAGATAGTTGAGAGTACTCTAGTAAACTTTCCAATTTTCTCATATACCCATCGATTTATAGAAAAGGAGTCAGACATCACATGGCACAAAGTGAAACAGATATTCTCAACAAGAAGCTTCAAAGTAGATATTGATTAATGGTATGTGTATATCAATGTTCAAATGTTAGATTTACACAAAATTGCATGTAGATAGCCAACTTTCCCATGTGCATAAATTATCAGTCGGATACTATCTCATATAGATTCTAATACTACGACTCTTAGCAATTCCAACAAGAAAAGGATTGGCTATTTTTTGGCACCGGATTACCATCTCATGTATCATTTTATGGAGCCAGAATCGCTCATGGATTCACACTTTTATGTAGACACCAACTACTTGATCACAAAGGAGGTTTTCAAAGGTTAGGTGAAAGAGCCAGCAAAGTTCTGTCAGACACCCACCAACACCTACAAGACAAAATATCTTAGGAATGATTATCAATACTTGGTAGTTCTATGTTACAGGATGTATGGTCAGCATAGTACTGAGACCTTCCCTAAAGGTTAGGCATTCTTGCTGAATTAGATTGTGAATAAAGGAAAACCATTCAACTAGTCAGACCTGTTGGGTTGACAGCTGAAGATCCATGTAGGTAATTCCTAAAATCATCCCAAGGGCAACAAAGCCAGATTATACATGTATGCCTATCTATTGTATGCAATATGCATTGACAATTCATTTCCTCACATGAATTGGACCTAGACACCAAGAGGGCCTAGCGCGCACTATTACTACGAACTTCTTTCCTAGTGCAGCCACAAAGGAGTAATGGAAATGTTGATTGGTCACTTCCTCATTACATTATACAATTTTATGTTTAAGGAAGAGCCATCTTGCATGTGAAATGGGGCAATGGAAGTAGTGTCAGAAATAAAATATTGGTTTTCCTCATCAGATGGCACTTTTCTAAGAGTGTTTGGCGAATAGAAGTCGCCACATCTTCTACTGAGGTATGCCACTAATAAGTTGGTCATGGAATATTTTTCTTGCCATATTTTCATAGGGTTATCGGTAGTTTTAGATAGGAAGAGGAAAGTTCCTTAGCTCGCTCTTCCTTTACAAATAAGATTTTATGAAATCAAGAATTTGAAAGTTGCAGACACCGAAGGAAAAGAGATAGAGAAATTAACATTTGGTCATTTGGACTTCAATATGTATGATCCTAGGAATGTTTGTAAAGATAATTGTGGAAGGATTCATTTTCAATGGCCAAGCAAGACATTTCAGAGGCACAAGGAGGAGGAGATGAAGAATCATTATAATGCCTCTAAGTCTCATGAACTAGTCAGATTCATAGTAAAATCACATGTTACTCTACAAAACGAAGTCACTCTAGAGGCAATACAAGTAGAAAGGAACAACCTAGTGTGTGAAAAGGGAAAGAGGAAAGTTGCACATAGTCTAGTGGAAGATCAAAGAAACAAGATGAAAGAAGATCCAATCATCCTGAAAGTGACCATAGCAGCATAAAAGGGAAGGAAATAGAGGAAATGGGAGGAAGATATGATGAAGAGGGAAGAACAAGAGCACAAGATATTGGAATAAGAAAGGCATAGACAAGAAGACGAAGAAATGAAAAGACAATAAGAAGAAGAAAGGTGGAGAATAGAGGATGAAGAAGTTGTAGGAATTTACAGGGTAAGTTCCTCAGACAGAACACCAAAAGGACATCACTCACAAACAGATCAAAGATCAATACACCAGTATTTTGACGTGGTTAAAACCCTCAGAGAGGGAAACAGTCCACGGCCTGCACCAACATGGCTACTACAGGCAATTTATTATAAAAGAATGAAAATTTACATAAGCTTCTCTCAGGCACGGTGAACCTACAAATGACCCTCCATGCGCTTTAAATAGAATTCATGGACCAATCGGGTGTCAAGCCACAGATCAAGTGTCGGTAATACCGAGGAGAGAATGAACCGTCGGATCACTAAATATCGTGACCGTCGGATTGTAAGTTACAAATGTACATAGTAAAGAAACACACTTTACCTAACTCTATACTAGACCAAGTTATACTTAACTATTTCCTATGTGTCGGAATATCCCAACATCCCCCCTTAAGAACAACTTGGGATAGGATTGAAGGATTTACAAATATGACACAATAGGAGAAGGAAGGAGGCACTAGAGCCTATCCCCCCTTAGTGACAACTTCCTGAACTCCAACCATAAATCGAAGTTTAGTGAACTTCGCCTCCGTGAGAGCCTTTGTGAAGATGTCTGCAACTTTATCATCTGTTGAACAATATTGCACTTCAAGAACATGGTCAAGAATGAGCTTTCTGATGAAGTGAATGTGTAGTTCAATCTGTTTGCTGCGCTGATGCTCAACTGGATCTTTGCAAAGCTGAATGGCACTTTGATTATCACACCAAAGTGTAGTCGGATGCTGCTACTGAAAACCAAACTCTGATAGGATCTGACGAAGTCACAAGGCTTCCTTACTAGCCTCTACGGCACCACGATACTTTGCTTCTGCTGAAGAAAGAGAAATGGCATCCTGTTTCTTGCAAGCCCATGCAATAGGTCCTGAACCAAGAGTGAACACATAACTAGCAGTAGACTTCCAATCATGAGGGTCACCAGCCCAATCGGAATCAGTAAAACCAACCAATAGAGGAGATGCTTCAGTACTGTAATGAATGCCAAACTGTATTGTACCTCGAACATAATGAAGTATTCGTTTAGCTACTTTCCAATGACTTTCACGTGGGGTTTGCATAAACCGAGCAACAAGGCCAACAACAAAAGAAAGATCAGGACGAGTATGGGTTAAATACAAAATTTTTCCGACAAGTTGACGGTATAAGGTAGCATCAACTTCAGGGGAAGTACAAGTGACTGAAAGTTTGACTCCAGACTGAAAGGGAGAAGGAGATGGCTTACAATCTTCCATGTGAAAAAGCGTAGAAGATCACATGCATACTTAGATTGGAAAGGGAAATACCTTCCTTGGATTGCAAGACTTGAAGATCGAGAAAATAATGTAAGTGTCCTAAGTCTGTCATTTAAAACTTCTCTTTAAGGCTGGACTTCACATGGTTGATAAGGTTGGGATCACTACCAGTGAGGATAAGATCATCAACATAAAGAACAAGAATGATAAGAGACTTGCCCACTTTCTTGGTGTAGACAGTAATGTCAGAATGACACCTAGAAAAGCCAGATTCTAAAAGAAAGCTATCAATTTTGGCATACCAAGCCCAAGGAGCTTGCTTGAGACCATAAAAAGGAAATTATTAAGTCAATCATAACAAAGGCTAGAGTCTATTTTATATGAAGCTAGTAAAGGTTGTTTCCATAAATAGATTTCTTCATGCAAGTCTCCGATGCAAGAAGACCAAATTAACATCCATCTGATGGAACTCTTTCCCATTTGAAAGAGGCAACAAGGGAAAGAACAAGGTAGAATAGAGTTTGATTTTGGGAAACAGGGGAAGAAGGTTCAGTATAGCAATGCCTTCAACTTGTGAAAGAACCCTTAGGCAACAAGGCCAGCTTATGTTATCAAACTTTCCATCGGTCCATACTTGGTTTTTGTAAACCCATTTGAAATCTAACAAGTTTTCATCCCTTTGTAATAGAAACAAGATCCCATGTTATAATTTGGCATAATCAACGATATTATTCATTCATAGCTACATCCAATCTGGATGGCTTTGAAGCTTCTACAAAGACATCAGTATCAAATAATCACTGAAGTTTGAGCCAGTAGAGAAGAGGCCCTCCTATCGAAACTGAGAAAAGTACCGTCACTGAATTTATATGATCAATCCGACAAGAGCACCCCTCTTGCATGCCTGAGTTAGATAGACCCATTTTGGAAGCTGTGGAGTGGAAGGAGGATCCCTGAGGAAGGTGGGGGGAGGAATTGAATCATCGCTCAATGTTACTCAATCAAAGAAGAAAATATTTTTCAAGAAAGTAGAAGAGATAGAGAGAGGTGGCACATTCGTCGAACTAGGCTCGTAGGCCGATATATTTTCAGCAAACTTTACATCTCTTCTAATGATAAATTTTTTGGACTTAAGTGGAATAAGTCTATATCCTTTGACATCTTCAGAATATCCAACAAAAATACATTTTTCACTCTTAGGTTCTAAAGCTTTATGTTTCTCATCTGGAATATGGGCCCATGCTTCACTTCCATAAACACGAAAGTGACTCACATTTGGTTTAATTGAGCTCCATGCTTCTTCTGGAGTGATATTCTTTAAAACCTTAGTAGGAGTACGATTTATTATGTAATTTGCACAGTTAATTTCTTTTGCCCAATAATTAAGACTAAGTCCTTTAGATTGAAGCATACAATTAGCCATTTCCTTTAAGGTGCGATTCTTCCTTTCACCTACACCATTTTGTTGTGGAGTATATGGAACAGTAAGTTTCATTTGAATTCCATTCTCAGTGCAAAAGTTGATGAAGTTGTTTTTAACATATTCTCCACCATTATCAGATCTTAGCTTAAGAATTTGATGTCCAGATTGTTTTTCAACAAAGG
>APFE030033586.1:36945-48423 GCA_000404065.3 Pinus taeda
ACAAATACCGAGGGAAGATTTGATGACCCAAAGTTGTGAAACTTATACAACCTTGTGGAATCATCAGCAATACCAGTAGCTAGAATCTGTTTAGGATCTCTTAGGTCTTTAATTACAACATCGTGAGGTGAAAATTCAACGATTTTACCTTCACCTGAATGAGTTATTTGATAAACAGATAGAAGGTTGGAGAATAAGGTTGGAACACATAATACATCATTAAATTGACCATTGTCTATATGAACAGTTCCAGTCCCTACAACACTAAGAGATCTATTATCACCAACATATATATTTTCAGTGTTACAATCATTTAAAGAAGAAAACATGGCTTTATTTTTGGCCATGTGATAAGAAGCTCCAGAATCAATGAGCCATTCATGAGAATGAGAGGAAGAAGATACATTTAGTGCATATCTAGACCGAGATGCTTGACAACCACATGCAGAAAGTGCCATTCTTGAAGATGAATTTGAAGAGTGCTCCAATTTGATGTTATGCTTCTTCATTGCTGCTTCCAAGGCTTCCATCTTCTTAAAGCATTTAGATTCTAAGTGGCCATCTCGATTACAAAAGTTGCAATGTCTATCAGTCTTCTTGCCTTTGTTTTTATTTGCCTTATCATTCTGGTGAAATGATTTTCCATTTTGAGGCTGAAAATGCTTAGGACCCTTGTTTGGTTTAGGACCATTCTTTTTAGGATATGACTTCTTAGGATTCTTTGAGTTTGGTTGCTGCTGGGCGATTAACGCTTTTTTAGAAGAGTTTCCAAGATTAAGAAGACCAAGGTGTAAGAGTTTTTCTTGTTCTCTTATTAAAGAATCACAAAAAGCATCAAAGGAAGGGGGCTTGTAGTCATGTCCTTGAGAAATGAAGGCTTCTCTTGTAGAATGGAAGGTGGAAACAAACATAGAGTAGGTTGGTCCCAACTTAGTAAGAATGCAATTGATAAGGGCATTGTCTTGTTTCTTAACTTTAACACCTTCCAAGAGAAGTCTAATGGTCTTGAACTTGGACAAGAAATCTTCAATGCAAGAAAAATCATTGGGGTTTAATGTAAGCAACTCATTTTCAAGCTGATGGGCTCTAAGTTCATTTTTTATTCCAAAAATTTTAGTAATCTGCTTCATTGCTTCATCAGGAGCATCAATTTCTGCAATATGGAATCTAAGATCAGGAGAGATAGACATCCCTATCAACCCACGTGCTTGATCTTGCCTATTTTCCCATTTGGCTGCTTTCTCTTCATCTTTCGGCTTGGTTTCTTGGTCTGCGGCTATTCGGTAAAGACCTTTACTTCTAAGTAAATCCACAATGTAGGACCACCATTGGGAGTTGTTAGTGATATCAAGGATAACTTGGCATGAACTTTCCATTTTGACAGAAACTGAAGCTATATATGCTGAAACTAAGTGTTCCAATGGAAAGAGCTCGAAAAATTAGGCTGGTTCAAAAAGAACAGTTCTGAAAACAGCTTCCGGATGAAGAAGTTATGACCTTTTTAAAAAAAAAGTTAGTGAAGGCGCCGACAAAGTGCGGGAATGTGCGGGAATGAAACAAAACGCTCATTTTTCAACAAAAAGGAGATTTGAACCCAAGACCTCTACTCTCTTAAATTAGCTTTGAACCAAGTGAGCTATACAAAAAGATAGAGAGAGAGAGAGAGGGGGGGGCTTTGTTTTCTTTTAGTCACGGATTCTTTGGATTGCGTACTTGCTTGAGAAAGCTCTTTTTCTCCCTACAAAACAAAAACAAAAAAACCAACACGGACATGCAAAAAAGACAAGCCTTACGGCTTAAAGTTAGCTTTACCTAGAAACTAAATATTTTGCTCAATGTTTCTGATTTTCCGAGATCACACTAATGTGCAAGGAAAAGAGCATACGCATGAGAAAAATTCTTCCTTTCTGTTTCTGATTTGCCCAGATCGCACAGAGTCGCGGGGCAAAGAGCATATGTAGAAATGAAAGGTATAGATCCGGTAAAAAAAAAATAGCTAAATAAACCGAAACCGAAATAAACAGAGGGAAAATAACAGTAAATTGCAAATAAACACTGTATACCTCCAGATTTAAAAAATGATGCAGCTAGGGCTACCGGAAACCTTTTCGCGTGAAACGAAAGGGGTTCCTCAATGGAACAGATGCTCTCAACACAACAGAGAAGTCCTCTCGGCACGACAGCAATCAGAAACAACAGATCTAGGAGATGGTAGTCACATGCAGTTCTACCGGCTTCAAATTTGGATCAACAACGGACGCGGCCCTCAAATCGCTCTGATACCATGTAGGAATTTACAGGGTAAGTTCCTCAGACATAACACCAAAAGGACACTGCTCACAAATAGATCACAGATCAATACACCAGTATTTTGACGTGGTTAAAACCCTCAGAGAGGGAAACAGTCCACGGCCTACGCCAACGTGGCTACTAACAGGCAATTTATTAATAAAAGAATGAAAATTTACATAAGCTTCTCTTCATGCACGGTGAACCTACAAAGACCCTCCATGCCGCTTTAAATAGAATCATGGACCAATCGGGTGTCAAGCCACGGATCAAGTGTCGGTAATACCGAGGAGAGAATGAACCGTTAGATCACTACATATCGTGACCGTCGGATTATAAGTTACAAATGTACATAGTAAAGAAACACACTTTACCTAACTCTATACTAGACCAAGTTATACTTAACTATTCCTACGTGTCGGAATATCCTAACAGAAGTAGCATGGAAACAAGCCAAGGAATAAGAGAAGAACTAATTGCTAGGAGAGGAGAGTGAACACTTGTAGGACACAGAGATTACTTAAGAAATTTATGAGTTGATTGTGATTAAAGACAAGGAGGTGGAACTAGATCCATTGAAAAAAGATGTTGATCTGATGTTGAGCACTCAGTAGATCACCATTTAGTCTCCCCCTCCTCCGACAGCAAACCAAGATCCAAGCAAGGAAGGGGAAATTTTTCCTCCTGATGAGGGTCCGATCATGGACACGTACAATCTGACTTATGAAGAGCTTTAGAAGTAGATTTATACATGAAATGAAGAAACAATCTACGACAATCTAGCATCTCCTACATTCATCAGAGAAAAGGTGATTGTGATAAACACCAGCAGGAATCCAAATGCCATTGTCATAGCCAACTTGGCCTTCAGAAGTGCTACCAAGTCAAACACATAGTATCTGATGGCCGAGAAAAAACAGTTGGCAAAGAAATTATAGGCTATGAGGCAAGAAGTTGAACAACTCCGAGCAACGATCCAGAATGTAGCTCCTACACAAGTATATTTGGAAGAACTTAAGGTAGCCATATTTGGTGAAGTATTGACACTGGGAGAAACCATGCGGAGCCTCTATGAGGAGCTTGTCATAGTGCATAAAGTAGTTGTCTTCTTGCACAATATGCAACAAAAGTGTAAGGATAATGCTAAATCTCTCAACATTTTCCATACATACATCCTTTTCATGCATGAGTGGTCAATGCAATACAAAGGGGCACCATCTGAATTGGCAAAGAAAACAAGGCAACATGTAGAGTTGGAGAAAGAACAAGTGTAGATGATCATTCAGAGTAGAAAACAACTTGCCTCATTCATCGCTAAGATTCAGGACTCATATGCATG
Source organism: Pinus taeda (assembly GCA_000404065.3). Taxonomy (NCBI): domain Eukaryota; kingdom Viridiplantae; phylum Streptophyta; class Pinopsida; order Pinales; family Pinaceae; genus Pinus; species Pinus taeda. Next base: position 40,574 of record APFE030033586.1, read on the forward strand.
ATTGTATAACAACGTGGATTTCATGGTGAAATCGCATAGGATCCCATCAGTTGGCTCACTCACTGAAGCCAAACACAGGAATCAGGTTAGGGACGAGGTCGAATAATACTTGGATAAGCTAAGAAATATCGCTACCAAAGGACATATTGAAGTGAAAAATTAGAATATGCAAAAGTATATTAATGACCCTCCCAAGATGAATACCATGTTTCTCCTGCTAAGAAGGAAACTCAGACCAATCCCAAATCAGTGTACTCAGATGCCTTGGATGCTAGAGTCCACTTTTAGCCTGTTCCCATCACAAAGTTTGGGGAAGTCATTGCACAGTATAAATATTGGCACTGCCATGTGACCAAGAACCTACAAGCCAAAGTTTTTGAACTGGATTTTCCCCAAACTGAAGCTTAACTTGTTTTATCTTATTAGGATGTCTAGTTGGATCTACCAAAGTTGTTCCTATATGGGTAAAATATATTGTAATATTTTTTTGTAGTTAATTTGTAAGTGAAATTACAAGTGTCAATTATGGAATGTGAAGAGTAATTTTGTAATGAAGTTGAAGAGTCATGAGGGAATTTCAAGAGACCCAAAAGGAAGATAAATAGTCACCTTTTTTTCATAAATATGTCCTCATAGCTCATGTAAAGGGATTTTGGGAGCCAATGTTTTGGCTAGGCGTTTAGCCTAGGATCAGGAGCTTGGGAGTTTTGTTGAGAGCCTTGGCTTCTCCATAGAATAGAGGGAGAATCATTCTGTGGAGGAGCATGTAGAAATTTTGACTATATATTAACCTGATAATGAAATATAACTAAAGCAAAATACTTTAATCTACTTCTACAATCAAACTTGTGGAAGCTTAATAGATTTGAGAAAGATCAAGGTGAACACATATAACAAAGAAGCATAATCAATGCATATGAAACACATAATAATACTCCGGGGAAAGCCTCAGCTAAAAACCCCACTATATGTATTATCATACAAGGTGGAAATACATTAAGAATACACAAAGATTTAGCTCCCACAACTAACCATCTCTCAGTACAATCCTCCTGGATGCTCACAGAAAATCAAGGCTTCTAACAAACCTTCTCCTTTGCCCTCTAAGCATCCTATTTCCTTGCACAGTTTCTCTCGGTGATCCTCCTGTTACCAAGTGTAACATTGATCACTCACACTAATCTCACACGCTATAAAACCGCGCAATCCTCAACGAAACTTATTCCTTCTACACGGATGAGTTTCCTTTATAGGAAAATTCCTCTAACTGAGAGTACAATGTCCCTATCTTTATTCTCAATTGGGTCTTTGTCTGAACTGACATGCATGAGATATTTATGAGAGAATCCCCAGTCATCTGGAGTACACTAGTTGCATGCATGCATGCATTAACTGACTGAACTCACAATTAGTTCCTTAAACTATTTGGAACTCAGTTAACTGGACATAACTCAGTTAACTAAGCTAACTAATTACAACTCAAATACAACTCATCCTTATCTCCTTAATTTAAGGGATAACTGTTGCATGACTTCAGAAAGACTACTAACTTGAATTTCTCCAACTAATTAATCCAAGATGAATTAATTAGTTATTTTTCAAGCAGATAGAGAGACTAAATTCGAATTTCAATTCTTAATTTTAATTGAAGGACAAATCAAAATTGGAATATTCTGAATGCTATTTTTAGGATTTCTTTTTGATATTTTCAAAAATCCCTCTCAACAAAAAAGGAATTCAACTTGATCCTAATCCTGAACATTTGGAATGTTCTGCATGCAACACTTCTCTCTAGTGTTCTTGCTCCAGCAACTCCAGAAACAAAAAATATCCAACCTGAATCAGTATCATGCCTCTGTCATCAAAGTCTCTAACTACTATTGCCTTTGTTGATTAACTTTGTGCTTCGGCTGACTCTACCTTTTTGCACTATTGTCAATCCTTCTTTGCACTCTTCAGTACCTAAATGCTCTAGCCTCTGTCACTTTGATCTTTGACTGCATCAATCCCACTGATTCCTCCTGCTACTATGTACTTTGGGCTCCTGTAGCAAGGTATAATGCATGAGATTAAACCTCTCAATGGATCCTGCCTAATTTTAGCCTTCTTGGGACTATCACTTCACATCGCCCCGCCTCACACCTAGAGGTATGGCTGCATGTGATCCCTCTTCTGACTTGGCTTGAAATTCCCCCCTACTAGAGGTATCTGCATGAATGGATGCCTCCACTCAGTCTCCTCTCAGCACCTCCAATTGTGGCTCCTCCACAATTGTTTGAGACTTCTTCTGGGGCTGTATGTTGAGAGGTAATTTACTCTCCCTCTCAACTACCAAGTCTCTAACATTTTCCTTGCTCCTCAAGGCTTTACATGCATCTTGAACCTCAAGAACATACATGTTCTATACTCATGAACCGATCTGTTTCACCTGTCCCATGGTGATGTGTCTAAAGAAAACCTTTCCCTTACTGAAGAAAACATCGTAGCCTTTATCCTCCAACATCGTGATCGATACGAAGTTCTTCTTCAGTCTAGGAACATACTTCACATATGTGAAGGTGATAAGAGCTCCATGCTCCCTCTGAAAAAGCAACTGTACCCACTCTGAAAAGCAACCGTGCCCACTCTTGAAACACTATACCTTTCATCATCACCCATCTCTATGAGTATCTTGAGGTCTTTCTCCTCCAAGGTACTAAATAAACTTTTATCGCCAGTCATGTGGAATGAGGCTCCACTGTCAAGAAACCAACCACAAACCATCATCGAAGACACCATGCATGCGATGAGGGTGAAGTCCATTTTGAACTGAGAGGCCAATGCCTCACCTTTGGATTCTTCTGGGGATCCCTTCTTAGACTTCTTCGATGGGAAATTAGTCACATAATGACCCATCTCATGACAATTAAAGAATCTCACTTTAGATTTGTCACCCTTCTTCCCTCCATGATAAGAATTTAGTTTGGGATGAGAATCCTTCTCCTTCCCGTTCCTTACCTTACTCGCTAAGGCTAGATTTTCTTCATCCTCTTTGGATGAAGAAACATCTCGTGTGCTCCTCCTGATCTCCTCCTGCATGAGATCTGACTAGAGTCGTTCCCAATCCGGAAGTTTATCCCTTCGATTCGTAGAGTCCGAGTAGCTATGCTAGCTCTTTGGAATGCCAAGGAGAGCGAGGCTTACCATATCATCATCGACAGTAGTTATTCCCACACTTCCAAGCTCATCTCTATAGTTGGTGAGCTTGTTCAGATATGTGGAAATAGTATCACCATTATCCATCTTGATTCTTCGAAGCTTATCCTTGAGCGCAAATTTCCTCCGGTCACTACTATTCTGATATAGGTCCTTCAATGTCTTCCACATTGAAAACAAAGTCTCCTTACCATGGAGACTCGAGATGGTATGGTCTCGAACTCCCTAAAGGATGACCTGTCTTGCCCTTGCCACACACTTCTTCCATTCAGCCAACTCTTATGCATTAGTTGAACTTGGATTCAGGATTTCTTGATCAATGAAATCCTTCAAACCATTGTATTCTAATATAGCTTCCATGCATTCTTTCCATGCTATGTAATTTGAGTTGCCATCTAAGGCATACTCGAGTCTCAAGCCATAGAACTCCATTGACCAACTTGAAGTATGAGATGAATTCGATTTTTACCTTCTATATTGAACTTCAAACTTCAAATTTCCCTTCTCAGTATACTATTCACAACTTTGATCACCTTTTCTCCGATACCATGTAGAAATTCTGACTGTAGATTAACCTGTTAATTCAATATAACTAAAGAAACATACTTTAATCTACTTCTACAATCAAACTTGCGGAAGCTTAATAAATTTGAGAAAGATCAAGAAGAACACATATAATAGAGAATCAGAGTCAATGCACATCAAACACAGAAGAATGCTACGGGGAAAGCCTCAACTAAAAACCCCACTATGTATATTATCATACAAGGTGGAAATACATCAAGATTACACAAAGCTTTAGCTCCCATAGCTAACCAGCTCACAGTACAATCCTCTTGGATTCTCACAGGCAATCAAGGCTTCTTATAAAGCTTCTCCTCTGCCCTCCAAACCTCCTATTTTCTTGCACAATTTCTCTGGGTGATCCTCCTATTACCAAGTGTAAGACTGATCACTCACACTGATCTCACACCGTGTAAAACTACGCAATCCTCAAGGAACCTTATTCCTTCTGCATGGATGAGTTTCCTTTATAGGAATATTCGTCCAACTGATAGTACAATGTCCCTGTCTTTAATCTCTACCATCTTTGTCTGAAATGACATGCATGAGTTATTTATGAGAGAATCCTCAGTTATCTGGAGTACACTAGTTGCATGCATGCATGCATTAACTGACTGAACTCACAATTAGTTCCTCAAACTATTTGGAACTAATTTAACTAGACATAACTTAGTTAACTGAGCTAACTAATTACAACTCAAATACAACTCATCCTTATCTCATTAATTAAGGGATAATCTCCTCAATTTAAGGGATAACTGTTGCATGACTTCAGAAATACTTCTAACTTGAATTTCTCCAACTAATTAATCCAAGATGAATTAATTAATTATTTTTCAAGCAGCTGGTAAGACTAAATTCAAATTTTAATTCTCAATTCTAATTCAAGGACAAATCAAAATTGGAATATTTTGAATGCTATTTTTAGAATTTCTTGTTGCTATTTTCAACAGAGAAGGTGTAGACTTCATGTTTGACTATTGGTACTAGTGGTTTGTCAAATGTATATGTATGCTTAAAACTTTCACTTTAATAAAAGCTCAGAGATGACACGTTTTCATGCATATGGTGTGAATCTAGTAGGACTATCTTTGTTATGTTTGCAATGTATGTTGTTTCACTTACCCTAACGCTTATGAACTATTTTTTTTCGTTAGTACAAATATTTTTGAACGCGTGTTGCTATTTATTTCCATCATGGCTACTTGTGACCTATTTTGTAGGCCAACTAGTGATGTATTTTTTTATCATGTGTTCCTTTCAACTTGCATACTATCACAAGATTCTAAGGGGCTCACTCATTTTCCCCTCATTGTGATATAACCATTCATACATCGCACTTGAACCTCCGTAGATGTTTTGGGAAGTTTTAGTGCCTTTGGATAAACACCTAAACCCCTAGACTAGTAGCTATGTCTAGAACAATAGTGCAAAGCATTCTGTACCTTTTCTATAACCAATATGTTAAATAAGACAGTAAAGAAGCCTACTTGAAGCTTTCACTTACTCCTAATCTCCCTTGACCAATTCTATCACTCCTTTCTGTACTTAATCCACTTGAAAAGTATCTACACATAGACAAAAGACAAAAACCGATCAAAGCATATGATAATGATCTATTGATTAAAAATACAATGGAATCAAGTGAATAATACACATATGAAAGCATCAATAAACAATACAAACATATGGAAAAATATTTGAACACTTTATTAGTAAAAGGAAGAGTTACAACACAATTTACTTGATTCAGTGTCACTCCTCCAGTTCAATCCCATCCTCTCCTCATAACAAGCAAGACATTTTGACAACATTACAATACTTGAAACCAACTCAAGTCTTATACTAACAACATCTCCCTATAATTCAATGATTTCTAGCCCCTAATCACTTAGATGAGTGGTCTTTTTATATGTGAATGAAGGAAGTTATGCCATAAATGGTGATAATGAATGCCCTCCCAAACATAGGATTTACTTCCATGGAGGAAGGGATAAAGGGATTGATGTTCCTTAACTTCCTTCCTCATCGAATTTCAAGCCCAAAGGAGTGGACAGCCTTGGGAAACTTCTAGAGGCATCCTATGGATAAGAATATTCCAAATCCCAATGCATATTTCACTTAAATTTTCCCAGCGCAGGCTAAAGAGGGCTCAAGTGCACTGCAATGCACCCTGGTAGTGTACTGGGCTGCATTGCAGTGGACCCTGATAAAGGCCTACCTACACTGATCTCCTTAGAGGCAGTTTTTGGATGATTTCAGTCATGGAATGTCTTGGGAAGGAGGCATCCTGATGGTTGACTTCATTAGGGCATGTAACAACTGAATAAGGGTTTGATGGGCTCTAATAGTCTTGATCTGTAAGCTGGGGTTGATGTGCCCAAATAGATCTGTACATTAGAGTCACACACTTTCTCACCAAAGTCATGAATGCACCATTCTATGTGTTATTGTAGCCAAGGAACATCATTAAAACCCATTGCTTCACCAACCAGGCCATATTCTAAATGTGAATCCTACTCCAATTGGTGTGAGGAATAACTGGGACTTAATATTGAAAAGACCACCTAAATGTTGGCGGGTCCAACAACATCAACATACAATAAATATGGTGTTTTAAAAATATAATTTTTCCATGTAGGTTGGGTCGTACATGTGTGCATAAAAAGATGAAAAGTGGTGATATTAAATTTTGCAGAGTTACATGCAAGCAAAGTGTCTTGATTTCCCCCATTTAGTGCCGAAAGTTCGTGTAATTTGAGTCCTAAAGAGATGACATTAAAATGTTTCATTTTTCATTGGGATTGTCTTCATTGCCCCATTTAACTCCCCAATATCACGAAACATAACTCCTGAGGAGACGACAAGCTCTAGAGAAAGTGGTTCACTTAGGTTTAACTTGATTAGAGCGTTTTCATTTTTGTGGTATATTTTTGGTTTAATTATGTTGAAAATGTAATCAAAGTATAAGATTTTTAAATTATTGAATTTTTATTATTTAAAATTTTAAAATTATTATAATAATTTTGTTTGGGTAAATATTTACTAGGAATTTGAATTGGTGATTTTTTAAGTATAAAGTTCCTTAACATTGCACCCATTCACGATACCATGGGCTAAAATTGTTTATAATTTTAAATTTATTTTATTATTTAAAAATGGCATTGTCTACCTCTACCGACGCCATGATTTCACTATGATGGAAAAAACCTCACACAAAACTGATGGAAAAAATTCAAGAGAACAATATTGAGAGTGTTTAAATCATTTTTTAATGGTGGAAATGGATTCAACACCATCAAAATCCCCAAAATCTCGGAGCTTGACAATTGTCACTAGGATTTCCAAAAACTTGTACTGGATATTTTCAAAATCCTATAGAAATTTCCATTGTTTTTAAGGGAAAAATTGTGGCCTTTTTATTCTATGACTTAAAAATATACATCACTCCATAAAAAAACTTCTCCCATATTTTATAATATTTAATTTAAATTTACATTTCAATATATAATTTGACTTAAAAATATGAAAATAAATAAATATATCAATCAATCTTATTTTTTTTATCTCATTTGTCCACACCCTAATATACAACACAACTCAAGAGAGAAAAAAAAATTTGAAAGGAAAATTAATTAAATTACATCTTTGTATCCTCTCTATAATTATAAACAGAATTTTGGATTTTTTTAGCTAATCTTAGTCATACATTCCTGGTATATTAGGCTTGCAGGGAGTTGGATATACTGTTGGTATTATAGTAGTAACAGAAAGGTTTGATCCTGGGTCATGACTAGATTATTCCAATGTTAGATTTAGTGCTTAAATTTTATGGAATGACATGAAGAGAAAATTAGGTTTATCTTTGGTGGAGTGGGAAAGATTGGAAATTCCATAAAAAATTAGAGGTTGGGGATTGAGAAATATGGAGTTGTTCGCTTTAGCACTTACTGCAAAAGTGGATGGAAAATGCTTTCTAAAAGCAACCTGTGGAGCTCAATCATGAGGTTTAAATGCCTAAGGGATAAGTCAGTGGAGGTATGGTTAGGACATGTTGGAAATAATACTGAGAGAGGGGGGGGGGGGGGGGG
>APFE030033586.1:48443-153629 GCA_000404065.3 Pinus taeda
GGGGGGGGGGGTGAATTAGTATTAGCCAATCAACCACTTTTTCATTTTCATTCTCAGATTCATATACGCTACTTCAGTTAAGGATACCCGCGTATATATGCAACTGTGTTTAATGCAACTAGCGTATATCCAGTGAACTTATGATTGAGTTAGTTGATATTCAATGAGTGCATCAGAACATTATTAACCATATTAATAGTAAACAGGGGCAGTAAAACAAAACAGATCATCACACATAAGGAGCACACATGAACACAATGATATAAGGTGGAAACCCAATATGGGTGAGAACCACCCACTGCAATTCGTCTCTATCTTCCTTTAATAAGAAACTTCTTTTTACAATATTTATGTACTGGTACAATATTATACCAGTATGCAGGTTTCTACCTACAGAAGGCTACAACCTTCTCTCATTCTCCAGTTTCTCCTGGAAGGGAGCTACAACACCCTTAGCTCTTGTACTAGCCAATCCATTTACTAGAACGTAGGTGCTGGCCTACTGAAGGCTTCAACTTTCACCTATTTTCCAGCCACTCCTGGAAGGGAGCTACAACCCTTGGCTTTTGTAATGGCCGATATGTTTACCAGTATGTAGGTGCTGGCCTACAAAACCCTATGATATTCTCTCTTCCTTTAGGGACCACGTTTCATAAATTTTCATACTGGATACTCCTGAAGCACAACACCATAATCTAAAGGCCATGTTTCATCTAATTTTCATACTGGACCCATCAACAACATTGAAGCACAAAATCAATCACCACTGCAAAACACCTATCAACTACACCTGCATCATCAATCTTTGAATCACCCAATACTAAAACACTGAAACCCTGTCAACAGCATAGTCACTAGAACACAAAACAGACAACAAAACTATGCAACAATAACCAGATTCAACTGCAACTTCAAAAATCATATCTCATAATGTATATGCTACTATGAAGAACCAAACTAGTGTACATATTCACTTTTACCAAAGGCAACCCGCGCACACATCTACAAATATATCTTTGCAGCTATTCCAAACATTAGTCATACCCAGATCATAGCATTCATACAATAAAACATGCATCAATAATTAAGATCTAGTCTATCCATAATCAAACCATATAATGATAAACATTTCAAGCCTTAAGATCTCGATCCATCATTCATCCACATGAGTGCATCCTTGGTTCAGATCAAGCAAAGCATCACAAACCCATAACCGGCATATCATATATTCATCACTTCCTCACTTGCCCACCTTAGCCTAATGATCTTCTCCTTATATAGGTTTAGGCTTCTCTCAATATGATGGTGAAAACCATGTAGAACCAATACCTTGGACCCAATACTGGGGGTCAAAACTTCAGAGCAAATACCATGGACCAATACCAAAATACCATGGACCAAATACCACAGACCAAAACTTAGTTTTTCGACATGTACGCACCTTTCCTTCTGTGAACTTCCGTGCGTACGTATACACATCTTCTGTTATGCTCATCTACTTGTATACACACTTTCATCAAGGTCAACATGCGTGTACCTCTCTCTTAACCTGTTGTACTATGATCTGTCATCTGATTGAGTTGCCACCTATATCATACATCTGAGTGAGTTTCCATCAAGGACAACACCTGTATCATAATGCCAACAATCTCACCCTTTTGACTTGATGGCAACCACCACACCAAGTCACTCTCCCCCTTTGACATCAAGGGCAAAGTGTGGACCAAGACGTTCTCTTCTTTGATATACATTCGGTTGTCCATGCTCCCCCTGAGTACGTGCTGAATTTTTTGATTGAGCTCCCCCTTTGTACATGCCAATATGTACAAATCCGTCCATGCTCCCCCTGACCAGATGCAAGGTCTACAAAAGCATAACATGACTCTATACATAAATTGCCAATGACCTTCCTAAAGACTCATACATACATCAATCTCCCAACGAAGTGGGGATAGACCATTTTTGACTCAAACACAAGAACCATTACATCATCCATCCCATGCATAGTGCGGTAACAAGATACATCATATGACTCACAAAGACTAAGGACCTAAAAAGACAATGATAGTTATCAGTAGCTATCATACACTATATGATCTGCACTATAAGCATCTTAACCTGCAATCCATTTTCTTGTTCAATCAACAATAAATAGCAATATATGTCAATAAGCATCATCACCAAGGACTTCTAACCATAATGCCAACAATCCATTATTCGAAGTATATGCTCCCCCTGAGCCTGTGCCAACCATCATATACCACGACAGAACCATTTCTTGAGTCTATTCTGATGTTTTTTTTCAGAGCTCCATATACGTAATTGTGTAGTGTCTAAATTGCGTATATACGCGACTTGTCTTCATGATACTTGTGTATGAGATTTAGAACACTAATGTTCCACACTTTCAGCTTCCTCTGAGTCTATCATGTCTGCATACTCTGCTATGCCACATCTTTCTGGATGTACTTCCTTTTCCGTCCATATCTTCAACTGTGATGATGATTTCTCCTTTTGGTATGGTGCACAAAATCTTCTCTTGCATTCCTTTACTATGTGCCCAAGCTTGTTACACGCATAACATTTTACATGTTTCATATTCCTTCTGTAGCAATAAATATCTTGTGACCAAACATATTGCAAGAAAAACAATATCCCTTAAAGTATCTAGAACGCGATGATCTTTGTGAGTGATAGTCTTGAACCATTATACTTCTGCATTTGGTTGTAATATTTCCAAGATTATGACATACATAACATTCAACATTATTCATCGGAGGAAATAATTTTCTATCACTTCCACAGTTAGGAGAAAAAGATATCCTTTGAGGAATTTCTTTCCTTGGCTGTTGATGGGGTTGTCTTCTCATCTCCTTCTTGAGCATTTCATATTTCTCATTAGAGTTCCTTGCCTCACCTTGTGATCTAGATTCACCTTCAACAGATTTATAAAAACCAAGACCAATTTTGACAGCAGGCGACCTTTGACTACTAAGAATATCATCCAAAATCTTAGTATTGTCTTGAAATCATAATAGTTTATCCTTTTCTTCTAATTTACCTTTCAAGATATTTACCTCAACTTGATGTTGTTCTTCCTTTTCGAGACATTGCTTCTTCAAAATTTCCTCAGACTTTCTTCCTTCTTCCATTTGTTGTCTTAGTTTGAGAATCTCCTTTTCTTGTTCTTCATTTAGCTCCTACAGCATTTGACGAACTCTGAAAGCACATTCTAGCTGATCTTTTAAGCTGATAATTTCTTCTTTGAGGGCACTCTCCCTTTTGCTAGGTAGATCTTCTTGATCTATGATTTTATCTGATGCTTCATTTGCTTGTCCATCTTCAATCTGAGGTGATTCAGGATTTGAATACTTGCTTCCACTCACCAGTAGGCTGTCATTGTTCCTTTGAGCTGTCTTCTTCTTTTGACGCGCTTTCTTTCCCATTGTTCTACGGATCTCCTTCAAGCGATCAAACTTCTACCAAAGGACCTGCTCTGATACCAATTGTTGGAAAGGGGGGGGGGGGGGGGGGGGTGAATCAGTATTAGCCAATAAACCACTTTTTCATTTTCATACTCAGATTCATATTCTCTACTACAGTTAAGGATACCCGCATATATATGCAACTGTGTTTAATGCAACTAGCTTATATCCAGTAAACTTATGATTCAGTTAGTTGATCTTCAATAAGTGCATCAGAACATTATTAACCATATTAAAAGTAAACGGGTGCAGTAAAACAGAATAGATCATCACACATAAGGAGCACACATGAACACAATGATATAAGGTGGAAACCTAATGTGGGTGAAAACCATCTGCTGCAATTTGTCTCTATCTTCCTCTAATAAGAAACTTCTTTTTACATTATTTATGTACTGGTGCAGTCTTATACCAGTACGTAGGCTTCTACCTGTAGAAGGCTACAACCTTCTCTCATTCTCTAGTTTCTCCTAGAAGGGAGCTACAACCCCCTTAGCTCTTGTACTAGTCGATCCATTTACTAGTACATAGGTGCCGGCCTACTGAAGGCTTCAACCTTCACTCGTTTTCCAACTGCTCCTCGAAGGGAGCTACAACCCCCTGGCTCTTGTATTGGCTGATATGTTTACTAGTATGTAGGTACCGACCTACAGAACTCTATGATATTCTCTCTTATTTCAGGGACCACGTTTCATAAATTTTCATACTGGATACTCCTGAAGCACAACACCATAATCTGAAGGCCACGTTTCATCCAATTTTCATACTAGACCCATCAAAAACATTGAAGCACAAAATCAATCACCACTGTAAAACACCCATCAACTACACTTGCATCATCAATCTCTAAATCACCCAATACTGAAACACTGAAACCGTGTCAACAACACAGTCACCAGAACACAGAACAAACAACAGAGCTTTGCAACAATAACCAGATCCAACTACAACTTCAAATATCATATCTCATAATGTATACACTACTATGAAGAACCAAACCAGCGTACATACGCACTTTCACCAAAGACAACCCGCATACAAATCTACAAATATAACTTTGCAGCTGTTGTAGACATGAGTCATACCAAGATCATAACATTCATACAATAAAACATACGTCAATAATTCAGATCTAGTCTATCCATAATCAAACCATATAATAATAAACATTCTAAGCCTTAAGATCCTGATCCATCGTTCATCCACATTAGTGCATCCTTGGTTCAGATCAAGCAAAGCATCACAAACCCATAACCAACATATCAGATACTCATCACTTCCTAACTTGCCCACCTTGGCCTAATGATCTTCTCCTTATATAGGTTTAGGCTTCTCTCAATAAAATGGTCCAAAACCATGTAGAATGAATACCTTGGACCCAATACTTGGGGTCAACACTTCAGACCAAATATCATGGACCAATACCAAAACACCATGGACCAAATACCACAGACCAAAACTTAGTTTTCTGACATGTACCTGCCTTTCCTTCTGTGAACCTGTATGTGTACGTATACGCGTCTTCTATTATGCTCATTCGCGTGTATACACACTTTCATCAAGGTTAACTTGCATATACCTCTCTCTTGACCTGCTATACTATGATCTGTCATCTGATTGAGTTGCAACCTGTATCATAGCTCTGAGTGAGTTGCCATTAACAACAACACCTGTATCATAATGCCAACAGGACAATAGTCAAAATTAACTAGGGGTGGTTTAATGATTTGGAGGAACGTTGTCTGAGGGATACATGTTACAGACAAATGGATCATGTGGAAAATTAGCAATGACAAGAACGTATTAGTTCGATGAGATATGTGGACTGGGTGCGACAACACGCGCAAAGGGTCTCGAGATTTGGTAGAATTTATAAATTACCATGGTGTTTATTATATTGTGAATGTGGCTAGAGATGATGCCATTGATGTTGATAATCAAGTCTGGGCTTTTGCTCAAGATTTACAAATCCCTCTAATTTTTATAGGTGAATGGAATCTTCTTTTAATGACTTTCTGCAAGATGTGTTTTTTTAAATAGGGATGAAGAGGATAATATTTGTTGGTATAAAAATAAGTAATGTGGGGTTATTTAAGCAAAGTAGGGATACAATGCTTTGATTAAGGGTGAAAATGTGAAGTTGGGTTACACTTTTGTGAAAATTACCCCCGAAAAATTCATAATCTTAATTTTTCAGGTGAACAAAAAGTTTTTTCGACCGTTTTATTTACATTTATTTGGTCAAACTATTATACAAACATTCTGTTGAACAATTGGATGTTTAGATTAATTCCGACTATTTAAAGAATTTCTTTTCCAGAGGTAAAAAATTGGCAATAGTTTTTTTTTTTTTTTGGCTAAAAAACAATTAATTCAAACTATTTATTCAGTTGAAAAAAAAAATCAGCCAAAACTATTTTTTCGACCAAAAAAATGTCTATTTATATGATGGCCCTGAGGCCGTTGCAAAACTTTCTTCATTGTTAGTTCATCATTTGGAGTTGTTTGGGTGGCCCATTGTTAATTTGTTGGTTTGTAGTTGTTTACGTGGAATTATAACCACGTATGTCCTTGTTTGTTGCATGACTGCGATTCATTGTTGTTTTTTCTGGATTTCTTTGTTGGTTTTTTCGGAGCATATAGTATTTTTTTTGTTGGCTTTTTAACAGGATTGGTTGGTGCTAGTGGAGTTCTTACACCTCGTCGCTACTGGAGGAATTATGAAATCCTCCTCGTTTGGACCACATAATAGCTAAAAACCCGGTATGTTGACACCTGCATCTGTCTATGATTATAGTAACATGTTCTGAAGCACCAGTAATAGGGTCACACAAGTTTATGAAAGCTCCAGATATATCACATACATGTGAAAACATAAGACTTGTAAAACTTTCTCCCTAATACAGTTCAACTACAACATAATTATATCGCATACCCTCTTGAGACTACAGGGAAGGTATTACCATCGAGCTCCCAAAAACTGAACTGATTGCATTGTTGGGTATACCCGTCTCATAACTTGTTCCAATTGATTTATTTAGATGACGATTGGGCAACCCGATACCAAATGTCCTCACTGGAGCATATGCCGCTACATATGGTTGAAGAGATGCATATATTCCCATCCCAACCTAGAAAACATGAGACTATTTAGGGGTGCCTAATATTTCATTAACACATTTTGAAGCACTAGCAATAGGGTCACGCAACTTTATAGAAGCTCTAGATATCTTACGTATGTGTGAAATATTACTACCACCAATCTCCGAAGAACTGAACTGAATGCACTGTCGGGTATACCCATCTCATAACTTGTTCCAATTGAGTTGTTCATATGACAACGAGGTAACCTATTATCAATTGTCATCGTTGGAGCATATGTTGATGCATATTGTTGAAGACAACATGAGACTGTTTAGGGGTGCTTGATATTTTAATAGCACATTCTGAAGCACCAGTAATAGGGTTAGACAACTTTACAAAAGCTTCAAATATCTCACGTATGTGTGAAATTTACTACCACCAAGCTCCCAAGGACTGAACTCACTGCACTGTTGGGTATACCCATCTCATAAATTCTTCCAATAGCAAATCGAAGACCTGCTCTCCTCACTCAAAAGAAATAATAATACATAAGGTGTTGGCACTTGCATAACTAAATAAACTATAAAAGGTGATGCGTGAAATCTCATTGATTAGTGCAGGGATAGGTGTCATCAGTTGATCGAGTAAAGTATATTTATTTCTAATTCATCACTGGTGCACAAGCTGTGAGCACAATGAGCACATTCTTGCACACATCCAAGCAAATTTAATAGCTGAACCGTGTCATCACTTTTGTATTCAATTGGAAATTTATTAAGTAATTTTTTAATAATCATGCCATCACTGTTGTGAATAATTATCAATTATAGATATATTATATGCTAATTTATTTTATCAAGTCCCATCATATGATTTCAATTATCTATTATGGTTGAAAGGTTAAAAGAAGAATGAGTAATAACAAACATGTATTTGATAATATTATTTAAATCAAAGTGTTTCTATGTATATCTCTAGGATATTTTGGCAAGCCCCATGCCATTATAAAATATATGAATTTGTTTCCTTTGGGAATGATATAGAGTAGCATGATTTGTTTGATATGATAGAATTAAAAACTAAGCACACTCCAAGCTCAAAATGTCTATTTTGGTATTTTTGAAAACATTATTTTGGAGGTTTATTGTTTGGGATAGCCAATTCATAGAAATTCATATGCAAAAAATTAAAGATGTGATATTTATGGAGTTTATAAAGGGAGATGAATATCCTATTCAATGTCCAAATAAGGTAGGTGAATCATTCAACTTTTTCATAGAAAAGTATAACAACTCTATACACAATTGCCTATTGAAAAAAGTCATTAGGTGAAATTTTCTAATTAAATTATTTACAAATAATTGCCTATTGAAAAAAGTCAAATTAGGTGAAATTTTCTAATTAAATTATTTACATTGGACAAATATTTATGACTAGTATTTCTTTTGTTGGGAAAATATTGTCATGCTAATTTTATTGATGTTATATCTAGTATACATATTCTTTTGCAATTTTCTTCTTATATAATGTTTATCATTGTAGTCTTACATGTGTACATTTCATTGGAAAACATAAATATAGATTTCTATAGCATGGACATTTTTATGGACAATATAATAAAATTTCAAAGAATACCCCGACACAACTACCAATGAAGGGATAATGGAAACATGGAAACATATTGTCATGGTGAATTTACTCATAAATAGTGATGTGCAATATGCCTTCATCGGACACTATGTTCCATTAATGTCAAAATAGCATAAACTGAGCGAAATCTCATTCAATCCATTTTTTGGTAGAGAAAATATCTTCCTATTCATTTATAAAATATATTAACAAATTAGATAAAAAATAACATAAAAATAAGTGGACAATATATTTTCATTTGAGTCATCATAAAAAAAATCTAGTTAAGTTCTCTCACTGGAATTGGCATAACCTTAAATATTGTATGTCAGACCACATAATGAAATATTGTTACTTCCAAAACTAGACTCTAGATGGGATTGACAATTACAGTTTTGTAATAACATTGAAATAGAGTGTAAAACTAATGGTATATGATTTTTAGCATCAATCATGACAATATCCAATCTTCATTTTAAAAACTCTCATGAATCATAATTCCATCTTTTTCAATTGTTAGTTTTCTTGTTCATTTTTCAGTATGTATTTTTCCGTCAATTATAGTTCACATTAGGAAGTGATTCATTCGTTATATGTTTGATGTTTATTCAAGCATGGCTTGAAACCATTATCTTTATCCTTCCTCATACTATAATTGGCTGAGTGGTTTTAAGTCATTCCCTTTATCCCTTTGTTTTCGTCTCCAAACCAAAAATGACAAACACCATGGCATCTACAGGTCTAATTGACTATAATTGTACTCCCCTTTGTAGTTTCCTATATTTTTTCACCTTGTCTTCGTCTCAGATGTTAAAAGAATAAATGCCATTAGTTCCCCACTTTAGAGGGATTATGTGGTGACGATATCAATAGAGGACAAATGTCATTGTCACACCATGGGATAGATGTCAGTGAAATGACAAAATTGTAGATGAAGGTTGGCCTAACCATTTTCAAGAAGAGACACCTATCATCATAACTAGAAAATCAAATAGAACTCAACATATAAACATTAGGATATCATATGCATCTTGGGAAATAAGTCATAATAATCCATTTTTCATACCAAACTTGATGCACACACATAATTCCATATAATGATTTCTTCATCATTATCTTACGACCAAAGTCCCACATTGACTAGAAGTGGGGAGGATCATGGGTATATAAGGATGGACAAATATATCCTTTGGTATGAGGCCTTTTGGGGTAAAGCCCAAAAACAAATCCATCAGGGCTTAGGCCCAAAGTGGACAATATCATACCATTGTGGAGATATGTGGTGTCCAGAGTCCTTAACAATTGGTACTAGAACCAGATATTGGCTTCAAAGGGATTTTTTGATGCCAGGGGTTTATAGTGCTTGATGAGATCAATGCAGCCATTTTACAGATCTGGGTTTGAAAATAATGGTGGAAAAGTCCTACGGGAAAGAACCTTGAGCAAAATGTGTGAAAGATAGTGTCGTAACTGCAAGGAATCACAGTGCATTTGCAATATTTACCGGTTTGGAAGATGCTGACGAATTGTTTGGGATTCATGCGGCTATTTAAAGAAGGTCAGCAGAAAAAAATTGCTCATGCGGCTTCGAAAATTGTTCATTTTGCTACCTGAGGACACCGGTGCTGGAATCTACGAGGTTCTCAATGGGCTCGCAGTTGGAGCAGTTTGATAGAAGTTTTTGAACAAATCAAATTGAGAGAGGATGGATCAGAATCACAGTAGAAATAAACAAACAAAAAATTAACGAAGTCAGAATTATTGCATGTAAATAGGCATACTACTGTAAGACCTGGTAAGGCATGTGTACCCCTTGGTGATCACCGGTAAAGTATGGGTTAGACCTAGGTGATAGGGGGAATGTCGGGTTAACAATACCCCGGATAAAAACTTTGAGGGGGGTAAGAGCTAGAGTGAGTGAGATTGTCTCACTTAGCAGGTTTGGCTGGTGTTAGTCAAGGAGCCCCAAGTCAAGTTTAGGGGGAATTGTTAGTTAAACTTGACTCAGGATAGAGTCAAAATTGACCAGGTTGAACAATGATGGTTTTGGGGCACATGGTATTTTGCACCCATAGTATTCTGCCCGTGGTATTATATGTAATGGAGCTTATAAAAGGTTGGAAGGACTTCATTGTAATGCAAAACCTTGGAGGTGAGAGGTGAAGGCTCACTTGGTCGGATTGGTCAGGGTTTTAGCCAATGCTAATGAGATCTTATTAAGTTGGGTTTTTCCCGGGATTTGGGGTTTTCTTGGATAAACATTTTTGTTTATGTGTTTATGGTTGTTGCTGGTTATTTCTTATATATATTCCTCTTGGTAATTATTTATGTTATGCAATAAATTTCTTAACATCTTATACTTTTCTCGTTGAGACTTCAATGATCGAGATTAATTCTCTAATCAACAACTATTATTAAAACTTGAATTGATCAGCCTTCTAGATCATTCTCACCCATATTTTAATTAATACCCATTAATATTTTAATTTTCCTAAGTTTAGGCTTAGGAACCCCATTAAAAATATTAATTATTTTAATAAAATACAAATTGGGCGGAATTCAGCAAACGGTTTCAGAGTTCTTTATAAATCATGTGCCTTACCCTCTCCACCAATTTTCAAGGCTGTAGCACTTATGATGTTACCAGAAACTAACACTCCCTCTTAGTGAGGAGAGTGCTCTAGCAACAATGTCCAACTACATGTTTCTCTACTTCTAAAGAACCTCCTTTCCACATTGTTGCTTCCACCAAAGTTGTGTTGTTATTGCTATTATACTACTACCCATTTTACTACCACTGTCATTGTTGCATCTATACTACATATCCCCCTCAAACACTGCATCTGATATGCTGCTAGCACTGCCACTGCTAACACTGCATTCGTACTGCAACTTAGTTGTTGAGAGAGGCAACTAAAAAACATCCAAAATTAATTGAACTTAACTATGTTCAGCATAATACTATAAAATTCGGGATCTGACTACTCTAGTCTCTGACCCTCTAAATCTTCTACACTATTGTTGACTTCTACACTGTGCCAATTGCACTGTTGCTAACCTTGCTTTGCACTGACCAGTCTCTAGTCTACGTCTACTACATCTGTCTCTCCAAACAATCCACTACAACATTTGACACTAATTCCATCTTGCTACTACTGAATCTAGCACTCCCATAGCAAGGATCTGATCTAAGAGGTGGACTCCTCAAGGATCCTGCCCACATGTAGTCTTCCCGACTACAACTCAATATTGCCCCATTTCCCTCTAGGAGATGCATGGGCACTCAAGGAAAACTTATCTTCATCAATATTTGTTGAATCCTTAGGATTGTGTTTCTGATCCTTATCCTTATGCTTCAAAGGACAATGGGATGTAAAGTGGCCCATCTCGCCACAACTGAAACATTTCACCTTCAAAATGGCCTCCTCTTCCTTGGTATTCGTGCCACTCCCACTGCTGCCATTAAGGTTGACCTTTACTAGGTCCCTCCTTAATTCTTCATGTTGAAGGGTTGCCCACATCTCCTCCCATGAAGGTAGTCTTTCCCTATCCAATATGCTTTGGATGAAGACCCACCATCCATATGAGACTCCATTCAGGGATATCCTTACCATCGCGGTAAACTCAGGAATAGACCTCAATACAGTAAGATGGTCTCTAGTGTCTTGAAGACATTTAATATAGGAGTTAACTCCTTCTCCCTTCTGCATCAATGTCCACTACAACTTTTGTTCTAGATACATCTTCCGTTGTTTAAAAGAGCCTTCATACAGAGAAGACAAGGCTTCCCACATCTCTCGGGTTATATCTTTTCCCTATAGGTGTGATACCACATGATCTCAAACTCCATTGAGAATGAGCCTCTTTGCCTTCCCCTACTTGGCCTTGTAATTATTCCTTTTATCATTGTCAGCAGGAACAACTACAACACTTTTGATGTAGGTTTTGAGATTCTACTCCCCTAGAACAACTAAGATTCTGGTCATCCATATGACTTAGTTGAAAGCTCCTTCCAACTTGTCCTAATCTTTGAGCCTATGTGATGCCATCTCACCCAAACTGTCAAATTGACTCCTCTAGTCACTGCTCAAAATTGTTGCCCTACAAGTGAGAAATTCGAGCTTTTGGCGAAAAAGTTCACAGAGGAGAAAATTCCCCTTCTATCTGTCTTTTCTCTTTTCTGACATATTTCTACCTTGATAGAAACTATGCCCTTCAAGCACTATGCTAAGGCTCTATGTCACTCCCTTTGCCTCTGCAAGGTCATGATACAGAAATTGTACCTCTATGTTGACTCTCTAAGTGAGATATTTCCTCATAATCTCTCCTTCCCAGAAAGGCCTATGCAATCCCTTCAAGGGGATTCAAATTACTGCCAAGCGCATCTTTTGGCCTCCCTCCATAGCATTGGATCTTGTCTTCATGTTTCAAAATCAATCCTCTAATACCATGTGAAAATTCCTAGTCTCCAAGGAACCCCTCTTGCAACAAATTTGAATCTACTTCACCTACTTGATTTTAATATACATTATCAAGTTATTCTCTAAATACTGACGCAAGTTATTTCTACAACCTACACTTCTTTAATATCTGAATGCATGAAACATAAAACTAAGCAAAGAACAAGATACATATGACACCCTTATTTATGGACAAAATAGTCCCTAGAAAAACCCAATGCAGGAAAACCGGTGTAGTAGCTCTAAGGGTTTTCTAATATGTAGGAGAAAATTATGAATACAAATCTAGGATGCTCAACTATCAATCCTTTATAGAGAAAGTACTTTACAAAAGACTAGTGAAATGATTTGACCATATCATTGGAAAAACAATGATTGATCCTTCAGCTCTGGAGGCTATGTGTCCCCTTTTGAAGGCCTCTACATCAAATTGCATCACCCTGGGAAGCCTCTGTGTCACCCCTCCTATGTATTATGCTGCCTCTTTGTTTTGGATCTTATGCTAGATGAGAAATCAAATTTCCTAGCTTTCGGCAACTAAACTTCGAATTCCCTTTGTAGAAACTCAACATCCCCTCACTAACTACACTGCCTTTGTGTCAACACTAGTTAGGCCAGCGTCAGTCCTCCTCTAGACGTCTTTTATCCTCTCTCTACCTTGTACTATCTAGAAATTACTTCTCTGAGGATCTCGCTGCCCCTTTTCTCCAAGATCTCCCCAATCAATTTTCCTCTTGAGAACTTCTCATCTTAGAAAATTGATTTCCCCAATCTCTTTGTGTGTCTCTCTAAATGAACACCAAGCCTCCTTCTTATAATTTTTTCGTTGAGACTTTAACAACCTAAATTAAGTCTCTAATCAATAGCTAAGATTAAAGCATGACTTGATCCACCTTCTAGATCATTCTCACCCATATTTGATTAATACCGATTAATATTTTAATTTTCCTAAGTTTAGACTTAGAAACCCCATTAAAAATATTAATTATTTTAATAAAATATAATCTAGGTGGAATTTCACCAAACAGTTTCGGGGTTCTTTAGAGCTCATGTGCCTTAGTCTCTCCACCTATTTTCAAGGCTAGAGCACTTCCGATGCTACCAAAAACTAACATATATCGAACAATTTTTATATCTAACACTTAGATATGATGATTAAAATGAACAAAGTGTTGGGTATATCACCAAAGTCCCACATTGACTAGAAGTGGGGAGGATCATGGGTATATAAGGATGGACAAATATCTCCATTGGTATGAGGCCTTTTGGGGTAAATCCCAAAAACAAATCCATGAGGGCTTAGGCCCAAAGTGGACAATATCATACCATTGTGTAGATATGTGGTGTCCAGAGTCCTTACAAGTGGTATCAGAGCTAAGTTCCGAAGTTAGCCAAGTGGATGAATCCTTGGAATGCTGAACGAAGGTGGTGGGCCCCGGTAATATCACAATGGGATCCATGGATGAACTCGGTTAGAAAGGCGGTGTTCTCCGGATTCTTCATGGATGTGTCCTAGTCCCAACACGGTGAAGAGGAGTTGACCTGGGATAGAGCAAGCTCTCGAGGCAGGTGGTGCTCGATGTAAGGCGTGTGCTTCCAACACATTGGAGTGGAGAATCCTGGTTGGTAGAGAGTGGATGGATGGATAATCGTTTGAGGGGAGGCTCGATGGTCCTTTGTTCGAGGGGAGAATTGTTGGGTATATGACCAAAGTCCCACATTGACTAGAAGTGGGGAGGATCATGGGTATATAAGGATGGACAAATATCTCCATTGGATGAGGCCTTTTGGGGTAAAGCCCAAAAACAAATCCATGAGGGCTTAGACCCAAAGTGGACAATATCATACTATTGTGGAGATATGTGGTGTCTAGAGTTCTTACATAAGAAGGAGGCTTGGGGTTCATTTAGAGCCCCGCGGGGAGAACAGATTGATCTGAAGTTCGATTTCTACGGCTAAGAAGTTAAGAATTTGAACTAGGTGATCGTTCTGCAGGAGAGGGGCAGGGATAGTTCAGGAGTAATGAAAGAGATGCGGCGAGACACTAGTGGAGGTAGTGTAGTATCTAGAAGGAAATATGTTGGGCCAATATGGGCCCACGCAGGCCTAGCGTAGAGCTAGAAGGGCCAACACATAAGCATAAGTTGCCCTCACACAAAAATTCAGAACTGCTGGAATAGCTGGGAAGGTTGATGCAAAAGACAAAATAGATAACACATAGCTAACATATAGGTTGTAAGGCTGACACATGGTCTATGTAGGGCTAGTGCAATGATAGTTGGGATCAACCAGTTTTGCTGCCAGATCAGTTGGAATATGCAGGGTGAAGTGAGGTAAAAATCACTCAGTTTTTCGCCATTGTATTTTCTTTATCACTGGATTGCAGGGAGGGCATCCAATATTGTATTCTTAATTAATGCTTAATAATAGAAAACGTTGAGATTTGTATTTAAAATTTTATCTTGCATAATAGAAAACCCTGAGAGCTGTTGCATCGATTTTCCTGCAATGGGTTTTTCCGGAGGCTATTTTGTCCCAAAAAAACTGTCCTATGTATCTTGTTCTTTGATTAGTTTTTTGTTTCATGTAATCAAATATTAAAATAGTGTAGGTTGCAGAAGTAATTTGCTTCACTATTGAAATAATAACTTGATAATATATATTAAAATCAAGTAGGTGAAGTAGATTCAGATTTGCTATAGTAGGGGTTCCTTGAGGACTAGGAATTTTCACATGGTATTAGAGCATTGATTTTGAAACAGGAAGAGCACATCCAACACTAAGCAGAAGGGCCAAAATCTGCACTTGGTAGCAATTTGAATCCCCTTGAAGGGTTTGCATAGTCCTTGCAGGGAAGCAGAGATTCTTAGGAAATCTCTCTCTGAGAGAGTCAATTGAGAGGTACAAATTCATAATCGTGAGCTTATAGAGGCAGAGGGAGTGATGTAGAGACTCAGCATAGTTCTTGAAAGGCACAGTTTCTTCTGAGGCAGAAATCTGTCAAAAAAAAGAGAGAAGGTACATAGAAGGGGAATTTTCTCCCTACAAAACGTTTTGTGAAAAAGTTCAAATTTCTCACTTGCGGGGCAACTGAGTAGTGACTAGAGGAGTCAATTTGACAGTTTGGGTGAGATGGAATCACATGAGCTTAGATATCAGGAAAGGTTGGAAGAAGCTTCCAACTATTTTATATAGAAGAACAAAATATTAGTTGTTTTGGAGGAGTATGATCTCGAAGCATACGCGAAAAGTGTTGTAGCTGCTCCAGTTGACAATGATCAAAGGAAGAAATACAAGGCCAAACAGTGGAAGGTGAAGAGGCTCATTCTCAATGGTGTTCAAGATCATGTTGTCTCACACTTGTAGGGCAAGGCTAAAGCCCAAGAGATGTGGGAAGCATTGCCTTCTCTGTATGAAGGCTCTTGCCAACAACGAAAGATGTACCTAGAATAGATGTTGTAGTGGAAATTGATGCAGAAAGTAGGAAGGGTTAACTCATACTGTCAATGTATTTAGGACACCAGAGACTAGCTTGCTGCAGTGGGATTCACTCTTTAGTTTACTGCGATGGTAGGGATAGCCTTGAATGGAGTCTCGGATGAATGGAAAGTCTTCGTCCAAAGCATATTGGGTAGGGAAAGACTACCTTCATGGGTGGAGATGTGGGAAGCTCTTCAAACGGAGGAATTGAGGGACCTAGTAAAGGTCAACCTCAATGGCAGCAGTGGGAGTGGCACGAACACCAAGGTGGAGGAGGTGAATGCAACTATGTCATTAGAGGGACAACACAAGCATAAGCAAAAGAAAGACATTTCGAAGGTGAATTGTTTCAGTTGTGGTGAGATGGGTGACTTTGCATCCTAGTGTCATTTGAAGCAAAAGGATATTGATGAGAAACATGATCCTAAGGCTACTCTAATAAAGATTCACGAAGAGGAGTTTGCAATGAGTGCCCACGCATATATAGGAGGGAAATGATGTGATATTGAGTTATATTTGAGAGGACTACATCTTGGTAGGATCCTTGACGAATCCACCTCTTAGATCAAATCCTTTCTATGGGAGATTGAGATTCAGCACTAGCGAGATGGAATTACTATCAGATAATGTAGTTGATTGTTTGGAGAGACAGATGGAGTAGTTGGAGACCAAATACTGATTAGCACAGAGCAAGGTTGGTAGCAGTGTAATTGGCACAGTGCAGAAGTCAGTAGTAGTGCAGAATATTCAGAGGGTCATATACTAGAGTAGTCAGATTCCAATATTCATGGTATTATGTTGAAAGCAATTAGAATCAGTTAATTTTGGATGTTTTTCAGTTGCTTCTCTCAGCAACTGAGTTGTAGTACGAATGCAGTGTTAGCAGTGGTAGTTCTAGCAACATAGCAAATGCAACATTTGAGAGGAAGTTGTAATACAAATGCAGCAGTGGTAGTGGTAGTATCATGGGTAGGCGTACAGTAGCAATAGAAAAAAAGTGTTGGTGGCAGAAACAATGTGAAAGGAGGTTCTTCAGAAATAAAGCAACATGCAGTTGGACATTGTTGTTAGAGCATTTTCCTCACTAAGAGGGAGTGCTAGTTTTTGGTAGCATCGAAAGTTCTCTAGCCTTGAAAATTGGTGGAGATGCTAAGGCACATGACTTTTAAAGAACCTGAAAACCATTTTGTGAAATTATGCCTGGATTGTATTTTATTAAAATAATTAATATTTTTAATGGGGTTCCTAAGTCTAAACTTAGGAAAATTAAAATATTAATGGGTATTAATCATAATATGGGTGGGAATGATCTAGAAGGTGGATCAAGTGAAGCTTTAATCTTAGCCATTTATTAGAGATTTAATCTTGACCATTGAATTCTCAAGGAGAAATGTATAAGAAGGAGGCTTGGGGTTCATTTGGAAAGACACACAGAGAGATTAAGGAAATCGATTTTTTGAGGTGAGAATTTCTCAAGAGGAAAATCAATTGGGGAGATCTTGTAGCTGCAGGGTAGTGAGAATCCAGGAGAAAAACATTTCCTAGAGTACAAGGCAAAGAGAGGACATAAGACGTCTAGATGAGGGTTGACACTAGCCTATGCAGTGCTGACATGGGGGCAACACAATTAGTGAGGGGAAGTCAAGTTTCTGTAGAGGGAATTGAAAGTTTAGTTGTCGAAAGCTAGGATGTGAGACTAAAGACAAGAAATTCGATTTCTCAGCCAGTAAAGGATCCAGAACAAAAAGGAACTATAATACCAAGGATGGGTGATGGAGAAGCTCCCCAAGGTGACGCAGTTTGACGCAGAGACCATCAGAAGGTGATGCAGAGCCTTTGGAGCTAAAGGATTAGTCACTGTTTCTCGAGTGATAGGGTGATATAACTTCACCAATCTTTTGTCCAATATTTTCTTTGTAAAGGATTGCTTGCTAAGCATCCCGGATTGGTATTTAGAATTTTCTCACGCATAATAAAAACCCGCAGAGATGTTGCACCAATTTTCCCGCATTGGGTGTTTTCGGGGAGTATTTTGTCCAAAAATAACGGTGTCCTATGAATCTTGTTCTTTGCTAAGTTTTATGTTTCATGTAATCAAATATTAAAGTAGTGTAGGATGCAAAAGTAATTTGCTTCAATATTCAGATAGGAACTTAATAATGTTTATTGAAATGACATAAGTTAAGTAGATTTAGATTTTTTGTAGTAGGGGTTCCTTGATTTACATGAGACAGAAAATAAAGAAAAGAAAAATACACATAGGACAAAATTATCTTTGGGCACAACAGTCCTCGAAAAAACACAATGCGAGAAAATCAGTCAGCAACTCTGATGGTTTTCTATTATTAAGCAGTAGTTCAGAATACAAATGTTGGTTGCCCTCTCGAAAAACCAATGATAGAGACAATACAATCACAGAAAAACTAAGTGAGTTTAACCTCACTTCACTCAGCAGATTCCAGCTAATCTGGCAACAAAATTGGCTAACCTTGGTTATCTATGCATTGGCCCTGCATCATCCCTACACTGTCTCTTCTACCCACTGCGTCAACCTTCCTCATATTTCCGATAGTTCCTTGGCAGTTCCCAATTTTTCGTGGAGGGAATCTTTCTGCTTCTGTGCTAGCCCTTTTGGCTCTGTATTATGCCTGCATGGGCTTGATTGTGGGGAAAACTCCATAGTTAAGCACGCTTGATCAGAGGCGAGCTGGGATGGGTGACCTCTCGGGAAGTCCTGGTTACCGGGTGCAAGCCCAGAAAATGATGATTCACGCTATGTGATTTATTTCACCAGTTTCAATCCCACTTCTTCACCCCTATGAGCATCCCTCGATGCAATGAGTGCTAAAGTGAACTATTCAAATCATGTGAAATTAGTCACTTATGACTACCTCTCATGGAAATGGTCATACATGAATGACTTACTTATTGCAGTTGAATCCAAAAAATGATATCTAATCAACCCTCTTTACTGTTGTGGTGCCTCCACTAGCTTCTCTATGCCTCTCTCTCAGTACTCTTGAGCTATCCCTGCCCCTCTACTATATAATGATCACCTAGTTCAAATTCTCATCTTCCTAGCCCCATAATTCGAACTGCAGATCAATTCGTTCTCTCTGTGTGTATTTCTAAATGAACCCCAAGCCTCCTTCTTATAATTTTCTCATTGAGGCTTCTACGACCAAAATTAAGTCTCTAATCAATGGCTAAGATTAAAACATGACTTGATCCTCCTTCTAGATCATTCTCACGCATATTTTTATTAATACCCATTAATATTTTAATTTTCCTAAGTTTAGACTTAGGAACCCCACTAAAAATATTAATTATTTTAATAAAATACAATCTGGGTGAAATTTAACCAAATAGTTTATGGGTTCTTTAGAACACATTTGCCTTAGACTCTCCACCAATTTGCAAGGCTAGATCACTTCTAATGGTACCAAAAAATAACACTCCCTCTAGAGAGGAAAGTGCTCTAACAACAATGTCCAACTGCATGCTACTTTATTTCTGAAGCACCTCCTTTTCACACTATTTCTGCCACTAACACTCTATTTTTCCTGCTACTATACTACTACCCATGATACTGCCACTACTGCATTTTTATTACAACTTCCTCTCAAATGTTGCATCTGCTATGCTGTTAGCACTACCACTGTTAACACTACATTTGTACTACAACTCAGTTGCTGAGTGAAGAAACTGAAAAACATCCAAAATTAACTGAACTTAACTATTTTCAACATAATACCATGAATGTTGGAATCTGACTGCTCTAGTCTATGACCCTTTCAATCTTCTGCGCTACTGCTGGCTTCTGCACTGTGCCAACTGTACTGTTGCCAACCTTCTTATGCACTGCACCATCTCCGATGTTGCCAATGTTTCTCTGCACTGATCAGTCTCTGGTTTCAAGCTACTGCATCTATCCTCCAAACAATCCACTACATCATCTGATACTAAGTCCATCTTCCTACCGCTGAATCTCTAGCTCTCGTAGAAAAGGATTGATCTGAGAGGTGGACTCCTCAAGGATCCTACCCACATCTAGTGCTCCCATCTACATCTCAATATCACCCCATTTTCCTCCTGGATATGCATGTGCACTCGTGGAAAAATCATATTTGTTAATATTTGTTGAAGCAACCTTAGGATCATATTTCTCATCCTTGTCCTTTTGCTTCAAAGGACACTGGGATGCAAAGTGGCCCATCTCACCACATCTAGAAGATTTCACCTTTGAAATTTCCTTATTATGCTTCTCCTTCCATTAAGGTTGAACTTTACTAGGTCCCTCCTTACTTCCTCCTGTTGAAGGGCTATCCACATCTCCTCCCATGATGGTAGTCTTTCCCTCGCCAATATGCTTTGGACGAAGACTTACCATTCATCTGAGACTCCATTCAGGGCTATCCTTACCATCGCGGTATACATAGGATCAGAACCCACTGTAGCAAGCTGGTCTCTAGTGTCCTAAAGTCGCTGAAGATAGGAGTTAACTCCTTCTCCCTTCTGCATCAATGTCCACTACAACTTCTATTCTAGATACATCTTCTGTTGTTCGGAAGAGCCTTCATACAGAGAAGACAAGGCTTCCCACATCTCTTGGGCTGTATCTTTTCCTTGTAAGTGTGAGACCACATGATATCAAACTCCATCGAGAATGACCCTCTTAACCTTCCCCTACTTGGCCTTGTACATCTTCCTTTGATCATTGTCAATAGGAACAACTACAACATTTTTGACGTAGGCTTCGAGATCGTACTCCTCTAGAACAACTAAGATTTTGGTCTTCCATATGACATAGTTGGAAGGTCCTTCCAACCTATCCTGATCTCTAAGCCCATGTGATTTCATCACACCCAAAATGTCGAATTGACTCCTCTAGTCACTTCTCAGTAATACTGCCCAACAAGTGAGAAATTTGAAATTTTGGTGAAAATGTGCCCTAAGGAGAAAATTCCCATTCTATATGTCCTTGCTCTTTTATGACGGATTTTGCCTCGACAGAAACTGCAGCCTTCAAGCACTGAGCTGAGGCTTTGCGTCACTCCCTCTACCTCTGCAAGTTCACGATATAGAAATCATACATGTCTGTTAACTCCCTTAGAGAAAGATTTCCTCAGAATCTCTGCTTCCTAGAAAGGATTGTGCAATACCATCAAGGGGATTCAAGTTGCTGCAAAATGCAGCTATTGGCCTCTTTTTTCAGCATTGGATATTCTCTTCTTGTTTCAAAATCAATCCTCTGATACCATCTAAAAATTCATAGTGCTCAAGGAACCCCTACTGCAACAAATCTCAATCTAGTTCACCTAATTGATTTTAATATACATTCATCGAGTTTTTATTTTGAATACTTAAGAAAATTACTTCTACAACCTACACTACTTAAATTTTATTACATGGAACAAGGAAACTGAGCAAAGAACAAGATACCAAGGACATAGTAGAAGGACATTCTAGAGAGTAGAAGGCAGAGAGAGGACAGAAGACATCTAGAGGAGGGTTGACACTAGGCTATGTAGTGTTGATATAGAGGCAGCGCATTCAGTGAGGGGAAGTCAAGTTTCTGTTGAGGGAAATCAAGTTTCATTTGTTGAAAGCCAAGTTGTGAGACTAGGAGGAAAGAAAGGGGGTTCCTTGAGGAGTAGGAATTTTCACATGGTATCAAAGCATTGATTTTGAAACAGGAAGAGAAGATCCAACATTGAGCATAGAGGCCAATAGCTACACAATCCCCTTGAAGGGATTGCACAGTCCTTGTTGGGAAACAAAGATTATGAAGAAATATCTCTCTGAGAGAGTCAACATAGAGGTATGATTTCTAGTTTACGAGTTTGCAAAGGAAAAGGGAGTGACATATAGCCTCAACGCAGTGCTTGGAGGGCACAGTTTCTGTGGGGCAGAAATCTATCGAAAAAAGCGAAGACACATAGAAGGTGAATTTTCTCCTCGGAGAACCTTTTGCCAAAAAGTTCAAATTTATCATTTGCTAGGCATCCGAGAGTGCTGAGCAGTGATTAGAGGAGTTAGTTCGACAGTTGGGTGAGATGGCATGGCATGGGTTCAGAGATCAGGATAGGTTGGAAGGAGCTTCCAACTATGTCATATGGAAGACCAAAATCTTAGCTGTTCTGTAGGAATACGATCTCGAAGCCTATGGCAAGAGTGTTGTGGTTGTTCCCACAGACAATGATGAGAAGAAGTACAAGGACGAGTAGGGAAAGGTGAGGAGGTTCATATTCAATGGAGCTGGAGACCATGTGGTCTCACACTTGCAGGGCAAAGGTACAACTCGAAAAATGTGGGAATCTTTGTCTTCTCTTTATGAAGTCTCTTCCGTACAGTGGAAGATGTACCTAGAACAGAAGTTATAGTGGACATTGATGCAGAAGGGATAAGGATTCAACTCTTATATTTAACGTATTTAGGATACCAAAGACCAGCTTGCTATAGTGGCATCCACTCCTCAGTCTACCGTCATGGTAAGAATAGCCCTAAATGGAGTCTGGGATGAATGCCAAGTCTTTGTCCAAAGTATATTGGGCAGGGAAAGACTACCTTCATGGGAGAAGATGTGCGTAGCCCTTCAACAAGAGGAATTGATGAGAGACCTTGTAAAGGTCAACCTCAATGGAAGTAGTGGGAGTGGCATGAAGACCAAGGAGGAGAAGGAGAATGCAACTCTAGCATCAAAGGGACAGTAGAAGCTGAAGTGAAAGAAGGACATTTTTAAGGTGAAATGTTTCAAATGTGGTGAGATGGGCCACTTTGCATCCTAGTGTCCTTTGAAACAAAAGGATAAGGATGCGAGACATGATCCTAAGGTTGGTCCAACAAATATTGACGAAGATTAGTTTTCAATGAGTGCCTACACATATCTAGGAGGGAAATGGGGTGATATTGAGCTATATTCGAGAGGAATACATATGGGAAGGTTCCTTGAGGATTCCACCTCTTAGATCAATTCCTTTCTATGGGAGCCAAATATTCAACAGTAGAGAGATGGACTTAGTGTCACACGATGCAGTGGATTGTTTTGGAGAGACAGGTGCAATAGCTAGAGACCAGAAACTGATCAACGCAGAGCAAGGTTGGCAGTAGTGTATTTGGCATAATGTAGAAGTCAACAACAATGTAGAAGATTAAGAGGGTCAGAGTCTAGAGTAGTCAGATTCCAAAAATTCATGGTATTATGATGAACAAATTTAAGTTTAGTTAATTTTGGATGCTTTTCTATTGCTGAGTAGCAACAATTGGAAAATGAGCAGTGCAGAGCTAGCAGTGCCAATGTTATCAACAAATGCAGAGGGAGCTATAATATAGATGCAGTAGTGGCAGTGGTAGTTTCATGGGTAGTAGTACAGTTGTAGAAACAACACAGTATTGGTCGTAACAACAATGCAAAATGGAGGTGCTTCAGAAGTAGAGCAGCACGCAGTTGGACATTGTTGCTAGAGCACTTTCCTTGCTACAAGGGAGTTTTAGTTTTCGGTAGCATCGAAAGTGATCTAGCCTTGAAAATTGGTGAAGAGGCTAAGACACATGAGTTCAAAAGAACCCATAAACCTTTGGTGACAATCCACCCGGATTGTATTTTATTAAAATAATTAACATTTTTAATGGGGTTCATAAGTCTAAACTTAGGAAAATTAAAATATTAATGGGTATTAATCAAAATATGGGTGAGAATGATATAGAAGGCGGATCAATTCATGTTTTAATATTAGTCGTTAATTAGAGACTTAATCTCGGATGTTGAAGTCTCAGTGAGAAAAGTATAAGGAGGACACACAAAGAGATTGAGGAAATAAATTTTCTAAGGTGAGAAGTTCATAGCAGGAAAATCGATTGGAGAGATATTGCAGAAGGGGGGCAATGAGATTCTAGGAGAAGGACTTTCTGAAGAGTACAAAGTAGAGAGAGGAAAAAAGATGTCCAGAGGAGGGATGACATTGGCCTATGCAATGTTGACATAGAGACAACGCAGTTAGTGAGGGGAAGTCAAGTTTCTATATAGGGAATTCGAAGTTCAGTTTCCAGAAGTCAGGGTGTGAGTCTGGGAGGAAGGAAAGTTGATTTCTCAATGAGCAGAAGATCCAGAGAAGAGAGGTAGCATAATACCCATGAGGGGTGACGCTGTTTGACGCAGAGGCCATCAAAATTTGACATAGAGCCTCCAAAGCTGAAGGATCAATCATTATTTCTCTAGTGATAGGGTGAGACCATTTAACTAGTCTTTTTTCCAGTATTATCTATGTAAAGGATTACTAGATTATCATCTTAGATTTGTATTCAGAATTCTCTCCCGCATAATAGAAAACCCTCAGAGTTGTTTCACCGATTTTCCTACATTTGTTTTTTCTGGGGACTATCCAAAAATAAGTGTGTCCTATATATCTTGTTCTTTGCTTAGTTTTCTATTTCATGTATTCAAATATTAATGAAGTGTAGGTTGTAGATTTAATTTTCTTCAGTATCTAGAGAGTAATTGGATAATGTACATTAAAATCAAGTAGATGAAGTAGATTCAGATTTGTTGTAGTAGGGGTTCCTTGAGGACTAGGAATTTTCATAATATAAAATTCTAGGCTAAATTCTTATTGTAATATTCCATCATTCAATCACAATCTATATTGACTTTTTCATCATTCTCCCATAAACTAATGTATTTGCAATAAATAAATATATTATTCATTTTATTGAGTTTGATTTTTTATAGGAATAAAAAAACCCATTAAACATGGTTGAAAAATGGACATTATGCATAGAAGTTTCTTTTTATCTCAATCCAGGGAAAGCAATGATTACTTATGTGTTATGTAATATTTAAACAAGAAATGTCCTTCAAAGGAAAAGGAATGTACTTGAAAGGACAAAAAACAATAAGGCATATTATATTGCATTGATAGAAGGCTTAGGAACAACTAGGGATTATGGATCCAATGGAATTGTAGTCTTCACCAATTCTGAACTTGTGTGCAACCATATGAAAGGTGCGTACCAAGTAAAAAAGGAGAGGTTAAGACAACTGGATGGAGAAGCAAAAAATATTCTTAGTCAATTTCAATCATTTAGCATAAGACATTGTGCAAATGTTAATAGGATGTCTAGTGATCTATTGTATGGGGAAATATCAATTCAATATTTTTGTGGGAAATATGAATTGGTGTTAAGAATCTCTCCATCAAAATTTATTGATGGACATTGTAAGATATTTTTGATGTGTGTGGCTTTTAGTTATAAATGTGTTTCTTTTAATGACCATGTGTTTTTTCAATTCCATACTAAGTGTGCCTCCACTATGTAAGCACAACTTGGTGAACTTGACATGTTTTAGAAATTTTGTATTTAATTTTCAAATTATGCACTGCAACATTTATGTTTTTGGTCTTGAGTATATTTTAAATCAAGAATTTACAGCAAATAATTTTGAAGAAACCCTCAGATAGTTACATTAATTTTCTGAATTCTTGAGCTTTTTAAATAGAAATTTTAATATTTTTAAAGGCATGAAGTAACTTCAAGCGTTACATGAATTTTATGAATTCTTGATCTTTCTAAATAGGAATTTTAAAGATTTTTAAATACATGAGGTAACTTCAAGGGTTATCTATATCTATATCTATATCTATATATCTATATATCTATATCTATATCTATATATATATATATATATATATATATATATATATATTATATATATATATCTATTATATATATATATATATATATATATATATATATATATATAATATATATATATATTGTGGATCAAGAGCTCAAGTCATCACATGAGCATTTGCCACTTGATTCTTTGAGGCAATCATTAATTGAGTCTCATGCATCAACTAGAGGGGGAGATCATGGATCAAGAAGATTATCAACTGACTTGGGGGAGGTCCATAATTAGTTACATCATGATCGTGGTATATATATGTTTATTTGCAAGTTTTTAAATGATATTTGAATATAATAATGTACATACATACATATATAAAATTGATTTTTTTTCAATTTAGCTTTATTAATTTATAATAAATTTCATCTTATTAGGAGCATCTCTCACTAGGCCAAAGAGAGTATCTACTGAATCAATGGAGGGCCATCATTCACATAATCATGGTATGGTATATATATGTTTATGTGCATTTACTTAAATGATAAATAGGTATAATCCTATGTACATACATATATTGAATTGACTTTTGTAAATTTAACTTAATTAATTTATTATAATTTCTATTTTTTTTAGATGCTTCTCTCACTATGTCTTCACGTGAGGGTGGTCAACATTCTCCCGGTGGTCAACAAGATTAATGAACTCATGTACTTGGGAGTGATGGTTCCCAACCATCTCTGGGTGGTCATGATGGTGCTCAACCATCTTCTGGTGGTCGTCAAACTCAATCTGGTCATCATGATCCTCATTTTGGTAAATTACATAATTTCTTTTTCTTATGTTAAAACAAATTTGTACATGTAAATAAGTTGTATGTACATATATGTGTACATGTCTATCTTTCATGTGTGTAAATACATTTGTTCACATGTTTTTATATTTATGTAATTATATTGATGTGGGGGGGGGGAATGTTGATCAAAGAAAACATAAGAAAAGTAGTGAAATTCAAGAAGAAGACCATACACAAACTACCACCTATCCATCTGATATTCCTAATGAGATTCCTTGGGAAGCAAACCTCCAAAAATGTATGTTATAGAGGTGAATAGGTCATTAGTAAGAATTGAGGAAATATCTTGTGAGTTTGGAGCTCCGTGCATAAAGTCAATAAATCTTAGAAATAGTTGTGCACTCTCTAAGCTCATTTCTTGATATTTATAGGAATCTTGGGCCAACCACTGATTAATTTATAGATATGATGATGCATAGAAAGTAAGTAATATTGGGTCGTGATAAATGGGATGAGGTAAGTAAAAGGGTTACCAAAGTTCATTCAAAATCTATGTTTAATTTGAAAGAAGGGCCAAAAAGAAAGATGCTCAAGGTGAAACATTTAAAGCACCATGAAATAGCTTTCCATTTGTATGATAGCTTCCTTACAGTGCATGGAGAGGTACCATCAAATGACGAGGTTCTGTTTTATTTAAAAAAAATATTTTATGCAAAATTATTTTTGGATATGAGACCTGATTATAATGACCTTCCATATGAATATGATGGTACTGGAAGAGGTTAGTTATATGAGCGTAAGGGTGCATTAAGGGATACTTAATTTCCTTGCCGTCTTCCACCTTTGGTATGCCAACCTCCTCGCCTGGTAACTTTGAGGTTAGAGATGGATGTCACTTCTCAAATTGGTCGAGAATGAAGGAATGCCATTATAGAAAACATCTAGACTGCATTGACTGGAATTGATGTCTGTCTAAATTGACAAAGAGTGTGAGATGCTGCACATGCTAATTTTGTATATAAAATAGACAAGGATATAGATGATATGAATATTGAGGAGGTTAAAGCATAGGAAAAGGGTTGCCTTGATGGTTGGCAAGACATAATTGGTCATGAGGAAGAGGGCATCAGATCGATATGTGTTAATGATTAGGATGGTTATTTTAATGTAATGTAATGTATGCGTTAATGTCTATTCACATACATTTTGTTTATTTTTCTAATAAAATCTAAGACAAATGTATCATATTCTCACCATTTACAGTTAACTCATTTTCTTAACGAAATTTTTGATAATATCACGGTCCTAGGTTCATTTTCCAATCAAGATATGTTGAGAGATGTTAGTTTTTTTTTAAGAGTTCATGTTGATACTATTATTCTACTTTTATTATATAATATCATGAGGAGATTTTTTTAAAATAAATAATTACATATATAATTAAATGTTAATGGATTTTGCTTCCGTCACAAGTACTGGATATTTCACTTTAGTATTGTTATAAATCAAAGCAAGTTTAATTAAAAAATGAGATCTCTAACTTACAGTTTAAAAATTTTAAAAATTTAGGTTTGTGGAAATGACTTCCATTCTCTAGGGACTTCAACAATGGATTTAGTAACGGGAATAAAATCATCTAAACAATTTGAAAATTTTGTTTAATAATTTTTATTTATTTTTATATTGCGAGTTTATGCATTTTCATTTGCAATTTTAATTTTTTAATATATAAATGTACATGCATTGTATAGGGCATCCATGAGGGAGAAATGTAGGTTGAACACCATGAGGTGTTGCATGGAATTTGAAACTTGAGTCGGTTATAGGGATTGAAAAATCTAGAGAATTTGAAGAAGTTGATACTTGATTTTTTTAATATTGCGATTTTATGCATTTTCATGTGAAATTCTAAATTTTTAATATATATACATGTACATGTATTGTACAGGTTATCCATGATTACTTAATGCATGGCAAACACCATGAGGGCACAATGGAGGGGGAACACCGTGAGGTATTGCATGGAATTAGAAACTTTTTATAATTTTGGTTTGATGATCTTACATTCCCATTTAATTTTAAAACATTAAAATTTAATTTGAAAGTACAAAACTTTATGTATATATGAAATTACACATGTTGTACAGGGCACCCATGATTCTGATGAGAGCGTGAGGATATTGATAGGTAATATATTTAAGTGACATTCTCTTTCATACAACTTTTCATGCGACAATATTTTTATATTATATTTACTTTTATCATGATATAAAATTTCGACATATTTAAGTAAAACTCTTTATTATGAATTGATCTTTTTGATGCTTATTTTAATTTGACAACTTTTTATATATTATATATTTACTTTTATAATGATATAAATTTTGGACTATACTTTAAATAGAACTCTTTATTATGATTTAATACATACATGCTAATTTTGGAGTTTATGTACATTTTGCATGATCATTCTTATAATGTTAGTTGATGATTCTTAGGTTTTCTTGAAATTTTTTTTGTCAAGTTATTTAAAATGAATCTAGTAAAATTGAAAATTACAAAACATGGTACATTTTTCATTTGAATGAATCTTATAATTTGGTGTATATGCCTAAAACAATTATAACCTAAAAATGTGTTATAAAATATGGTATGCATTTTGCATTCATGTATATAAAGGCTACTATGGATGTTGGTTCATAGTTAGCTTTTAATATAAAGTTGTTCATGCAAACATTTTATAAAATTGCATTATAAAACATGGTACAATTTGCATGATGCATGGTTTGATGCTTAAAGGCTTTAAATATTTAAGTTCATTAATATGTAGCAATGAAAGTAAATTTGCATTTAGTTGGTACATTTTGCATGATCATTCTTATAATGTTAGTAGATGATTCTTAGGTTTTGTTTAGAGTTGTTTTGTCAAGTTATTTAAACTGAATCTAGTAAAATTGCAAATTACAAAACATGGTACATTTTGCATTTGAATGAATCTTGTAATTTGATGTAGATATCTAAAACAATCATAAATTAAAATTGCATTATAAATATGGTATACATTTTGGATTCATGTATACAATGGCTACTATGGATGTCAGTTGATAGTTAAATTTTAATATAAAGTTGTTCACACAAACATTTTACAAAATTGCATTGTCAAACATGGTACAATTTGCATGATGCATGGTTTAATGCTTAGAGTTTTTACATATTTAAGTTAATGAATATGTAACAATGGAAGTAAATTTTCATTTATTTGGTACATTTTGCATGATAATTATTATAATGTTAGTAGATGATTCTTAGGTTTTGTTTAAAGTTGTTTTGTCAAGTTATTTAAAATGAATAGCAATAGTATAAATTAAAAAACATGGTACATTTTTCATTTGAATGAATCTTATAATTTGTTGTAGATGTCTAAAACAATCATAGCTCAAAATTACATTATAAAATATGGTATAAATTTTGCATTCATGTATAGAAAGGCTAATAGGGATGTCGGTTGATAGTTAGCTTATATAAAGTTGTTCATGCAAACATACTATAAAATTGCATTATAAAACATGGTACAATTTGCATTGTGCATGGTTTGATGCCTAAAAAGGTTTTACATGTATTTAAGTTCATGAATATGTAGCAATCAAAGTCAATTTTCATTTAGTTGGTACATTCTACATGATCATTCTTATAATGCTAGTAGATGATTCTTAGGTTTTGTTTAAACATGTTTTGTCAGGTTATTTAATGAATTTAGTAAAATTACAAATTACAAAACATGGTACATTTTGCATTTGAATGAATATTATAATGTTATAGATGTCTAAAACAACCATAACTTAAAATTGCATTATAAAATATGGTATACATTTTCCATTCATGTATAGAAAGGCTACTATGGATGTCAGTTGATAGTTAACTTTAATATAAAGTTCATGCAAACATACTATAAAATTTCTTTATAAAGCATGGTACTAAGATAGTGATAAAATATTTGAAAAGATAAAATGATGGTACATAAAAAGAAAAATGCAATGCAAACATGATAGCTGTACAATCAACAACAAACAAGAAAATTGTGATATGCCGCAGCGTTACATTATAGTAGTATTTGGGAGATCTTTGAATTTATTTTTAACTTAACATAAATTTGTTCCATAAAAATGAAAACAATTTTTTAATACTTATTACTATCTAGAATGGACAACTTAAGAGTGCACACAAATAAACACTAACAATGTAGATGAAATCTAAGTTCTCAAAGATGAATACAAGGAGAAGAAATGTTTTGGAAGTTCAATTTAAAAAAATATAATGGAATTCCATCCTCAATGATCTGTTCAGGGTCAAATTTTGGCATTCTCCATTTTTTAACTTTCATTTCTTATTATTATTGAACTTCTATCAACTTTATGCGTGTTGCACACACCAAGTGACTATATTGAGAACTTATGGCATCGGGTTGATAGTCTTGAAAGTTAACATTACTCTCAATTTCATGATTTTATTGGAAAAAATAACATTTCAGTATAAGAAACCCTCTTCCATATATAAAACTATTATCATCATAGTCTTCCAATAACTTCATCTTTCGTTCAGTGCACCACATCAAATAATACTTGACATTTTCTATGTTGTTAGTGGGTGAAACTATGGCAAAAATATCTCTTGCACAATAAAACAAGTGTAAATTCATATAATAATTAACAAGAAATTAGTTATCAACATGGACTTGATTCTCCATGATTTTATTATCTATTAAGATCTATATTTAACTATTATCTAGATACTTATACCAACAAATGATTTAAAAACATAAAACATATATATATATATATATATAATAATATATATAATATATAATATACAATTATCCTTTGAAAGCAATATAGAAAATGTTTACCTTCTCTAAACCAAGATTCAGAAACTCAATCACACTTTCAAATGGACACTATAGTCTCACTCATATTCCATTCTATTTTGCAGTTTGCAGTCGACATTTTCCCTTTGTATTTTAGTTATGTATTGTTTCCAAATTTTACATTATGATAATTGTTTCACAAACATCATTGAATTGTGTACCCTATTAATGCAAAAAGGCGACAAAAAAACAAGATTCTTTTTCTTTTTTATCAAATGAAAAATTCATTTAAGGTACTCCTTTATTTTAATTGAATGCAATTTTCGAGTCCCCATTTTATTGTTTATCTTCTATCTAATCAATCTAATCTACATCATTGACTCGAATATGCCAAAAACACCTATAGTTATTTCAAAAAAGGATTTAAATATTGCTATTTACAATAACAATTTATATAATCAAAAGATAATCAGATTCATGATATTATTTAACTATATAATTTATAATATGCTATAAAATTAGAAAATTTAATAAAAATTGAATCAGTTATTAAAAAAAAATAATAATACAACTTAAATGTATATATGTACATACCTGTGTACCTCCCTTGATGGGTTAGTCTCATGGATTAGTGAAACAATGCACCATTGAAAAACTTGTTCAACTGAGAAAAGTCAGTTTGCAGAGTGGTCCATTTGATATCTTCGAAGTGCTCATTTTATACATGCCCCTGCACCATCATGTTCTCCTTTTTCATGACCATTTTCAAAGAAATTCCAACAATGTTTAATGTTGATTGTAATACAAAGATGACACAACCAAAATAATTATCATGAAGATTTTAACTAACATGCGCATCCATCTGACCATATTCAATGTTCATTGAATTTTATTCCACGACCTTTCAATGAGTCATAAATATTATCAAAGCAATGTTGTATGAAATGTGTATCATGTTTACGATCATCGCTCGATCCTCATAGGTGCTTTCTATATGGTCAACATTTTGTTCAACATCTCTATATAGAACATGGACAAACATAGAGACTTGGTTAGAATGATATTATTCACTCTGTATTTCATTTTGTGCAACAAATGTATAATTTTTTGCAAAATCAACTATTAACAAAATGGTCCCTGGTGGAAAACTTTCACAGGATTTTTTGAATTGTTGGTCCTTCCATTGAGCTCTATGAGAATACTTGGTGTATTTATAAATTTTTGTCTCAAACTTCTTCAAAAACTCTATCACAAAAATTTCTTCTTCTTGTAAATCAATCCTTTTAGCACTTGTACTACATCATGTACCATATTATGAAAACATATTTTTGATGATAAATTTTATTGAGATGAATTATTTTAAGTTTATGATTAATGAATGAATGAATTTTATATGTTAATTAATGATTGTTATATGTTTATTTATGTGCAAAACCACATATGTTTCTTTATCATTTTTTTATTTTGTTAGTGTGTATGCATGAACCTTAATGTGTTCCTATCAATTTTTTCTTTATAGTAGATAGATTGAGTATTGGGGAATGGAGAGTGATGTGAGGGGGAGAGGGGGCATAAGAGCTTCTACCTTCATGTGGTTGGCCTTGTTCAGTAGAGAATAATTTAGGATTTGGATAGTCTTGGAGCAAACCTTCTTTGTTCCAATAGATGAACAATAAAGTCAATGTTGGCTTCGTTGTTGCTCTTTCGTATCAAGGAATGTTTGATCCAAGATTAGACTACTCCAATAAGTTATTCTTGAACCCAAGAGGAAACCATTCAAGTATTAGTGTGCCTCAATATTGTAAATTTAATTTAGTCGTGAAAATATTTCTTAATTTATTTTATTATTTTGCTTATTCTTTATCTAGCTTTAACACATTGTATTTGCATTGTAGGTATTCTTATTTCATAAAGTTGCCATCCAAAAATGTAACATGGTTGTAAAGAAAGTGGATGAGTATATCTTGAGTAGCCATTCCTTGGCAAGTGTGCACCCTACCTTTTTCATTTCAATTATGACCCTCCTTTGTTAACATTTATTTGGTAGTCATTTGTCAGTTATTTGTTAGTTATTACAATGCTTGGAGTCCAAAGAGAAGTAGCTCATAATTTTTCTTGAAAATTGTTTGAGTTGTCAAAGATTTCATTCTGCTAACACTATTCATGATTGTCCAGGTATGGAAATGCAAATGTTTGGAAGATATTTACAAACCTTTTTGACTACTTCTCATTGACATCAATACTGATGAGTATACTTTTGAATGTTCTGACAAATGTGCAAGTCAATCAATTGATTTTTGAATGTTCTTACAAACATTATGTTACTTTTATATTTTTTTTGTAGGTTGACACACATGGGGGGATTTGAATAATTTTATATTGGTGTTAAGTCCTCGTATCTCCGTCTCTTTCACTATGTGATCTCTAATGATATAACTAGTACACTCATTTCTTTTCTTTTTATTTATTTTTGATGACCTGGTCATGTACCTAGGACGTCATTGAGGCTGCCACAAGAGGGGTGGATCATCATATGTAACAAGAAAGAAATGTTAAATTGATATTTTTTGTTATTATTATTACAAGTATTTCATTAATAAAAAGAGCATTAGAGTTTTCTTTACCTCGTGCACTAGTCGACACTATTGTAATGGTCACCTTATGATCATGTTCTAGTAGAGGATCCTCATTTATGATATTCTCTGCCATTGAAAGTTGGCTTGTGGTGGGCATATGTTGTGGTGTGATCTTTGCCAAAAAATCCTATATAAGAAAGTTTTTTTTTTTTGATTAGATAATTTAAAAATTAAAAAACAAACTTTTCATAATTGAACTTATGACATAAAAAAATCAATTTAAAATATGGTTATTACCTAATATCTTTAAAGATATTGATCCTATCTTTAATCTTAGGACTTTTATCTCTAATTCAAATCAAATGAAGAATTTCTTTGTTCATTTTAACCTCGGGCTTATTGATTGTTACGATTGGGTTGGGATAAATGAACAACTCATAATCATCAAACCAATCAGGATCATTATGGTCATGTCCCCTATTAAACATATTTCAACAAAATAAAAGTTATTTCGTTTATCTAAACAAATAATCAATCTCACGTTAAGTTATTTCAATTATTTGAACGAATAATCTCCTAACTTCTCTTCAGCCCTTACGAATATTTCTGAAATTTATCTTCAACAAAAGAAACATTTTATTTTCCTATCATAAATAGATTTAATTTGGAAACCCAAACTTTAATGTGATTTATAACAAAATAAATTGTGATCAAATAACTTCACCAAAATGCCTTTATTCCCTTATCTCTGAAGATGTTGACCCTATATTTAATCTTAGGACTTTTATCTCTAATGCAAATCAAATGAAGAAGTTATTTGTTCATTCTAACCACATGCTTATTGATTGTCACGATTGGGTTGGGAGAAATGAACAACTCATCAACATCAAACCAATCAGATTACTATGGTCATGTCCCTGACTACACATTTAAAAAAAAAAAAAGTTATTTCAATTATTTGAACGAATAATCTCCTACCTTCTTTTCAACCCTTACCAATATTTCTGAAATTTGTGATGAAATAACTTCACCAAAATGCATTTATTCCCTTTCACCTACAAAATGATGATAGAATTGGCGTCATAGAGGTTATTTCCTCCTCTTGAACTTCTGACTTTCAAATGAGAAGAGTTCCTCCTTTTATAACTTTCAATTATCTACTACCTCTCAATAAAATGTATTTAGAAATTATTAGAAACCACAATAAAATATTTGAAACAAATCCTTAGAAGCTTTAAGGTGTTACCTTCTAAGCTCCAAATTGGAGTAAAATTCCTAAAGCACAAGTTGTGAGATCCCAATTCACTTTGAAAAATTACCCATTATTACCCCGTTCAGTTTTGAAAATATAAAAGGCATAATATAATCACCAATATGCACAAAATACATCTACCACACATTTAAAAAAGCAGCATAACCATTCCAAAATAGCTTAGACAATTAATAGAGAAATTTTATTCCAAAGCTAATTTAGAGCTCTTCTAGTTCACACCTTACAAATGTATAGAACAATTCCAACATGGTATCAGAGCTTTGGTTCGATTGGAACAAGAATGAAGATCACTCTTTGAAGAAGACCTAACAGTGAGGTTTATGATGTTACCAAAATTCCTCTTGACACATGTTCAAATTGTAGAATGTGTGGTAAAATATGAAGTGAGTAGAATGTGAAAAGTAGTTTGAAGTTTGAAGTTCAAAGTGTTTAGAAACATAATTCAACAACAAGTGGACTTTGTATATATTAGATGCTTTACTTTGAGAGGTAATTATTTGGCATTAGTATTTCCATCCAATCTCCTCTCCTTATAAACTTATGGCATGCATTTGTACCAAAATGAAAATGGAACCCTAGTGAACAACTTAACATTCAATAAATTTAATATTGTTGCACATGAATTTGCATAATTGTTCAAGGATTTTCTACGTTGAGACCAACTCAATAAATCCAACATGGACCTTACTTTCGAAAAATCAACATTGAATATTAAACCTTTTGTCAAAACTAGGTTGATTAGTACCACAAATGAAAATGGAACATTGGTGAACAACTTAACATTCAATAAATCTCATATTGTTGGCACATAAGCTTACATGATTATTCAAGGATAGACTATGTTAGGTCCAACTCAATAATTCCAACATGGACCTTACTTTGAAAGTATCAACCTTGAAGAGAAAACCCTTTATTAGAACCAAGGTTGATGAGTACCTAACTGACTTAACCTTTTAGACATCCCATGGGTTTTTTTAAAGTTTTCCAACATTAGGAAATTGATAATACTCTATTTGTCTAACTTCTTGATCAATGAATTCATTCAAAATTGGATGGATAACATAAGCTTTTCTATGTATTTGGGTGAATTGAACCCTCAACTTATTTCAAAATAGTTAATATTTCATCTTTGGCCTAGTGTACAGAACCCCAAATAACTGACATTGCATGAAATGGATTGTTATAGGGATTATTTTGGCCACTTTATCAGCCTCTTTGGAGAGTTTCAAACCTCCTCCATGCCACAATGGCTCAAAATCTTGTCCCAAAGCTTCACTATTTAGATTGAGGTTTTCTTCTTCTCAATATACTTGGTTGCTTTGGAGCAAGGAGGCCAAAAACCTTATTTACAAGCATTTGGTGCAGATCAATTTGATGAAGAGAACCTAGAAGAGAAGAAGCATAAGATCTCACTCTTTAATTGGTGGTACTTTTGTATATGCATTGGTATTATTGTAGGAGTCATTATAGTCATGTATATTCAAGA
Source organism: Pinus taeda (assembly GCA_000404065.3). Classification (NCBI taxonomy): domain Eukaryota; kingdom Viridiplantae; phylum Streptophyta; class Pinopsida; order Pinales; family Pinaceae; genus Pinus; species Pinus taeda. The sequence continues at coordinate 85,199 of APFE030033586.1, forward strand.
CAATGTTTGATGGGGTATGGGGTTTGGCATTCTTTCTATGAAAATGGCAGTAGCACCATTTTTCTTCTTGTCTGGGACAAGATTTTACTAGAATAAATTGCCTAGTGGTAGAAATCTCACTCAAATTATTCATTTCTTTGTTGCAAGGTTTCACAAATGGAATGCTTCAAAGAAAGTAGCTATCATTGAGGAAAGGGAAGATCTGAAATCGGAGTCAAGCAGACAATATGTCTACTAATCAATTTAGGTAAGCCTTGTTTGGTTCTTCCTAATTCACATTTAGTGTTTTTACCCTTATATTAAATAAATCATGGGAAATAATTACCACTAAAATTACTTTAACTTTTTAAAATTGGTTAATGCTGCAAATCGAATTTATTGGAGTCACAACAGTTTTTCCTTGTGACGTTTGAAATGTTGAATCTCTTGGTAGTTGAAATAATCCTTTCTAGGAATAAATGAAGATAAAAATTAAATTTTAAAGGATATAGGATAAGGTATTGGTGCTTTTTGACCACAGATATGGTGCAATGATCCTTAAGTCCTAATTCTATTTTATTTCAATCTCGCCATTGTTGCTTCTTGTTGGATTACTCTGTTATGGCCAACTTAGGATGAATTGAGAGATTTGGTATGGATATCCTCACTCTTGCCTTTCATGTTTCTCGACAGAGCAACAATTGAAGATGAATTATCCTATGAGTGTAAAAAAATCCTTAATTGACGACTATGCACAATCCAAGAGGCTGAAGAGGTTAAAGTTGTTCTTGGGTTATCACCAATTTGGATGGCATGTTTTATGTATGTGGTTGTATTTGCACAAACTTTAACTTTTTTCACAAAACACGATACTACAATGGATAGAAAGGTTGGAACACATTTTGAGATTCCTCCTACAAGCCTATAATGTTTTATTAGCCTATATGCTGTTCTATTGGCACCTATCTATGACCGCATCTTTGTTCCATTGCTAAAAAATTGACAAGGAATGAACTGTTGCAGAGGATAGGGAACATACAACTAGAACATAAAACCTCGTATGAAATTGGAAGTTCAAGAAGATACCTGCAAAGGATTTGACCTAATGTTGTTTTGACCCAACGTTCCCAAATTTCAATCAAAATACTCCTAGGATGGTGAACCCTTATGAAATGACTGGAATGGCTCATGTACTTCCCAAAACCCTAGATGGCTTATTCCAATCAAAATACTCCTATAATGGTGAACCCTCACAAAACCGCTAGAATCGCTCTGGTACTTCCCAAAACCCTGTATGGCTTATTCCAATCAAAATACTCCTAGAATGGTGAACCCTCGTGAAATCAATGGAATGACTCTAGTACTTCCCAAAAACCTGGATGTCTTATTCCAACGAAAATACTCCTAGAATGGTGAACCATCGGGAAATGAGTGGAATGGCTTCGGTACTTCCCAAAACCCTGGATGGCACCTGAAGTAGAAGCCTTTGAAAAGAAACAAAATTCTAGCAAATGAACTAGGGTAAAAAACAATGAATGAAACAATGAGTTTGTGATTTCCTTGAGGGTTCTGACTATGAATAAGTGAAGCAAAGACTCAATACTACATTCCTTTTTCCACAAGACTCATTGATCCATCTATTTTTCCACAGGAATCAATGATAAAAAACAACAGAACGATTATTTAATCTAGTTAAAACTTAATTTTAATTTTATATATGTTAAACATTTTATATATAATTTACATATATTAAATTTTTAACATATATAACTTACTAATTTGTTATAACTTTACATGTTCATATCTATATATCTATCTATATATATATATATATATATATATATAATATATATATATATATATATATATATATATATAAGGAACTTAGAGAGTTAACATTGTGTTTCCCTTGCAAAGTGGGAATAATAGTGGGATTTGTAACTTTTCATAGTTCTTGGTATAACATGTTAAAATGATTCATAGCATTGAAATTTGGAAAGAAAACGAATATATCTAAGCAACACTCTACGTCAATGTAAAAAATAAATAAAATGGTCACGAGAAAGGTTGATTTTGTTGCTCATTAACTAGTCCTATCTCATACAAGTGACAATGAGAAGTTAAATTTGTTAACCATATTCGATAGCTAAATTGCCCCATGATGACAATTTTGCCATCAAATTCTATCCTTGAGTGGGAATATTATGGTGATCCTCAAAAATAGCATTGCAAAATTGCAACCCCTTCAAAACTCAAAAAATTGGACACAAAATAATAGGCAATTATATGTGGTATTAAAGATAATAATCAATTTAAAAATTACCAATCATTAAGAAGGATATATCTACTTATGATCTTGCATATAATAGTTACAATGACCCTATTCACTCTCTAAATCACCTTCTTATGAGGATTCAACAAAATGAATAACAAAAATATGTCACCAACAAAATCCCTTCAATATTTCATTGTGTGTCCAAAAAAAGAGAGCAAAGTCAACCTATGCAATTGTTTCAACAACTTTATAGAATCATGGTATTAAGCACAAGATCACTTCGTCCTACCATCCTCAAGTGAATGGATAGGTTGAAAGCACAAATAAGGTGTTAGAATAGATCTTGACAAAAACAGTGGTTACTAATCACCAAGATTGGGCTTATAGGCTCCCTGAGGCCCTATGGGCTTATCACACAACTTGGCATAATACCATAGGATTTTCGCCCTATCAGCTTGTGTATGGTAAAAGCCCCATGTTCCCAATCAAATTTGAGATTAAGACTGTTCGAACAGCCCAAGAAGTCGGATTGGACCACCTTTTTTATTTGTTTTGACTTTAAGATACAATTGTTGTTACCTTGAATTATCATTGTTGTTCCCTCAAGTCAAAATTGATGTTCCCTTAGGTATTAGCTGCTAAAACCTCTAAATTCTCTTTTATATATTTGTGCCTCTTGGGATTTGTTATTTTCTATGATTCTTTAATTTCTTGTTATCTTTTAATTTGTTGTTTGATTGTTTTTTGTTTGATTTTCCACCTTTTTTATTTTCTTTTACTTTAAGATATAGTTGTTGTTACCTCGAATTACCATTGTTGTTGCATCAAGTAACAGATGGTGTTCCCTCAAGTAACAATTTTTTTTCCCTCAAGTCACAATTTGTTTTCCCTCAAAGTCACAAATGTTGTTCCCTCAAGTAACAATTTTTGTACCAAAATTTACGTTCCCTCAAGTCACAATTGATGTTCCCTCAAGTAACAATTGTTGTTCCCTCAAGTCACAATCACTAACAATGTGGAGAAGATTTATAATGGACTAATGACTTTCTTAATTTTAATCAAGGCCAACAACATGAAGGTCATGGAAGCTGATATGGCCCCTCCCCCTCCGACCATCACATCACTCTCAATATTCCCAACACCCAATTTATCTACTGTAAACCATTTGAAAGCAACATGGTAAGAATCAATCATATAATATAGAAATTACTAATAAAAAAAATTAATTTAAATGAAAGAGAACAAATCTACAACTAAAAACATATAAACACATACCTCATGCATTACAACATTTTGATATCATTAATCTTCTTCTTCATCCATTAGATCAACATTTATGTCATCTGGTTCAAAAATGGCATTGAAACGAATAGCAATTTCAGCATCATCATGAATGCCACCATTTCCAAAAATCATATCATCATCCATATCATCATGACGAACATAATCTCCTACATTTGGTTCAACTTATTCAAGTTCTTCATCTAACAATATATCATCAATATCATCTTCATCAAGAAAATTGTCTTGAACGTCTTCTTGAACTTCTTCAACAGCTTCGTGATCTGACACATGATCATCAACTAACTGCTCCTCTACACCATCATCCTCTTCAACATTATCGTCATCTTCTGCTACATTACACTTGACCAACCTTCCTCTTGGATCATATCTAACAACATATGACCAACCCTCTCTACCTGGAACCTCTGAGTAAAAGATCTGTTTACATTGGCTTGGAACAACATAGTGATCCTATCACGACTCAAACAACCTTGTATTAGCCATGGTAAATCCATTATCATGATGAATATCAGTTATATCAGGATCATGTTCAGTCATTCATAGCCTATACCATTTCACGTCGAATGCAACTAATTTGAAGGAATCAAAGTTGCATTCAAGTATGTCATCTAAATACCCATAATATTGATTTTCAAAGACTTGTGGATGTGTTTCACTTCTAGAGGAGACATTAGTGACTTGGAAGACTCCATTTATCCCACAATTAGGAGTTTTCCTTTTTTTCATCCAATTTTTTGGTGTGAAACTTATGACCTTTGTACCACATAGCATTGTGGTGTTTCAACTGCAATATGTTTCAAATTAATAAAATATTGCAAGTCGGTGAAAATTCATGCTTTCCCATTTGCTAAATCAATTTCTCTCTATGTAAGATTGGATCTCGGGCATGACAAGCTTCTTTAACCAATGCAAACACCCATTTCGATGATAACATACCATGATATTGTTCACATCTTTCAATCCATTGCTTCATCCAATCAAGATTGATTACAATATATATGTAGTGCATCCCACTCTTGACCAATTCTATCAAAAAATCATAATTCAGCAATAAATATTAGTTACAATGGTCAATATTAATAGTTGATGAATGAATAAAATGAAAATAAGTATGATATACAAAAACAAAGGTTATATATATATATATATTATATATATATATTTATATATATATATATATTACATATTTAATTACCTTCACTTTCATCGTTCTACCTTTCCTTAATAGGTGCCCTTTAGATTTTTTTTTTTATGGACTTCACATCCCAAATGCAATCCACATGCATATTTTTTGCTAATATAAGAAGATAATGAGTAATGAACACCATGGGTTGATATGCCATATATCCCTCCACCATAGAACCTGCAGGACATGCTCTTTGTCTAACCAAAGCCTTCAATGATATAAAGTGTCCTCCACCGTACACAATAACCTGGTGTGTATAGGTCCACACAATTCAATCTCCTCACCTCGGTGCATGAGGTAGTGTTCTTGTCCATTGAAAAATTTCGGAGGTATATACTTTTTTTTTTTTGCTGAAGCAAGCGCCGAGCCTTCTATTTCATAAATTCAAAAGAAAAATTACATATTATACAAAAACCCGATTCTTTACAAGAACATGGGAAAAGGAATCCTTGCCAATGTCAAAGACCCCCCACCCTACTACGGTGTTCACCCATCTTAATAGAAGTTGACGTGGAAAGGCTACAAGAACCCCCACCCACTAGGGAAGTTTCGTACAAATACATTCCCCGAAGTCAACCAACAACCATAGACATCCCCAACTGCGTGAAACCCACACCCTGCAAGAGAGGGAAAGACGCACCAAATAAGCGTAATGAATAAATCCCACTTGGCCCCACAAAACCAAATGATCTATCCCTGCCGTTGATCTTGGCTGCTGGATCCACAGGTAGGAATCATATCACACATCTGAACATGCTTGAAAGATAATGTGCGATCAAGGGCGGTTTTCAAGTCAATCCCTTTGCCACGTGTAGCAATCCCAATGGGATCGCCACTGAAACTACAAAACAACAAACCGCTCATCAGTCGAGCAATCACCAGAGAGCCGACCCGAGCGTGGTTATTAGACCTAAAACCTGGAAGGGGGAGAATACTAGTTTCCAGAAAAACCCTTCTCACTTTCTGTCTATTCTTTCTACAAAGCGTATCCCTGATACAGAGCTTGTTTGAGAAAAGACCCAGTAAATTGTCTTCCAAGAACCTAGGGACCCCATTCAACTGACTCCGGTAGAGAGTGAGACATAACTTGGCTTGCCTTTCTACCATATGCATTCAGATAGGTTGAGAAAAAACTTGCTGGATAAATCAATTCATGCTTGTTATTTGGGTCCGATAACGAAACACTTCTCTGTCTTCTCCAGCTTGTTCATCGCAGACAACCTTTAAACGGTTTTGAGGAATCTCCTGCCACTTGTTCGCATCACACAATCTGCATTGTTCACCCCTTGGTTGGCCAGAAGGTCCGCTAGTTTATTGGCCGAACGTTGAACATGGTTGAAACTCACTGTTCGAAGCCCCTAGAGGTGAACTTGGATTATTTGGTAAACCAAGATTAGTTTCCAGTGATTAGAAACTTTCTCTGGCCGAGTACCACAATTAATTCTTTTCACAAAGTTAATTATAATCTTCAAGTCCACTTTCACAATGAAATTTGAGCAATGGTTCTGGATCATAAACTCTAGACATTGTTCCAGAGCCATTAATTCTGTCATATTATTTGTGGCTTTGCCTAGATGATAGTGGAAGATAAAAATAATTCTTCCCTCTTCATCTCTTAAAACCCCTCCAAAACTAGCTGTTCCCAGGTTGCCTTTTAAAGCTCCATCAATTTTGTATTTCAGATAACCTTTCGGTGGAGGTTTCCAGAACTCCTCTCTATCCATAGCTATGTCCTTTCTAATTAGACCTTGGGGAATAATCTCTATCGTTCCCAATTGTCTAAGAATTCTCAACGGCGCCAAAAATGTTTGGTCAATTTAGTGATGTCTAAATTGCAACTTTTAAATGTCAACCCGGGGTTCGTAAGCTGATGAAGTGAGGTGTACTGTATGTACTTAGGCAACTATTTCTTAAGATTTTGTCGTTTTTAACTTTTTAAGTTTGTTTTCAAGTTTATCTCTCCTAATGCTATGTGATGGAAATGAAATAAAGCGAGTGAAGTGTGTGAGATTGTGATGAGCTTTTTATAACTTGAAGGAAAGCTTGAACAACAACTGAAATGAAATCAACTTTTAAAGGAAAATAAAGACATTAAATGAAAGACTAATGACATTGGCCCAGTGTCTCTGTTGCTGCAAGGAAATGAAAATGAAATCTATGTCAAATAACAACTAAGCAATGTGAGACTAAAGTAAATCTACCTAAAAGAAAGACTAGTTACAAATACTTTAACTTCTTCTTAACCTCTGGCCTTTTAACTGAATATATCATGTGATAGACAATTAAAAACATGTCAAGCAGTTGTGAGTTCTTGAACAACTAAACCAAGCTGTGTTAAGTGATATTTTGGTCCTCAATAAAGATATTAAATTATGAAGAAGGAACGATCAATAGATAAGCAACTTGATATCTAAAAACAAAAAGCAAATATGCAAATTGACTAAGTGATAGTAAGGAAATAAAGGCTGCAAAACGAAGAAGGTCAGCAACATAGACAAGATGATCACAATTGTCACTAGTTGTGTAAAAGAAAAGAAAGAAACTGTCCCAGGCACACCTAAGAAACCTGTATAACACATTGATCAGTCATGGAAAAGTGCAGAAATGTAAACAAGCAGAATTTGAAAGGTATATACAGCTATCAAAACACAGTAATAAAAGGCATTATATACATAAAACGAAAGAAAGAAATGCAGGAAATTAACAGTACTGTACAGGCCTTTAGTAAACAGGGGCCCTCTGCCTACTCCAGCCGATTCAAAGATCAATTACACACTTGAATGTGATAACAGTCTTCTCATATATTATGCATGAAATAGAAAAATACAGTGGGAGTCCAAAAGTACATAACAGCAGCTAACAACTAACTTGTCCAGCGTTCAAAGACGCTTTATTTATAACTGAAGAAGGCGAACTAACTTAACGAAATCTAAGTAATTCGAACAGCTGTGTAAAACACATAGTCTTGCTACGTCCTCGGATTTAGGCAACGGTCATTGTGGGCATTCAATCCGCTGTTGGATTATGTTTCCCACTACCTTCATAACTGAGGACGATGCCACCTGTTCTTCACGTGCTCTAAAACAGAACACGTAGAGCCGGGCCACTGCCAATGACCTCCGTTGACCGAAGTTTCCTCCTCGTTGACCACGGGCTTGGATGACTGGTTTGGATGATCTAGAGGGACACACACCATGTCCTTGGTTCCACGAACTTGCCCATGTGGTTCTTCTTCCCGGAGGACACCTGGAACATAGCATTTAATAAAACAGCTACGGAATCCGAGGTTGGCTTCGGAAACCGAGATCGGTTGCGGAAAACCCTGTATGAGCTATGGAAAGCAGCACCTTGAACCAAAATTCTAAACCAAACACAGTCATTAGCATAATTAGAAAACCATGTAAAAAGTCCTAAGATACAATGATTTGAGCAATTTGATGGAGGGAATGAGTGGAAAAATAAGGAAATGAATAGGAAAAAGAGGCTGGGAGGATGTGTAAAGAAGTGTAGGTTTCAGGCTCAATAGCTACCATGGTTGTGACCGCACCTTACCAAACAAAGTAACGAAGGGAGAACACCATATAAGGAGGAACGAGTGGTGTTAACTATCGCAAGGATAATTGAGGAGTGCCCACAGGCTATGCTGGAAGGTGAATTGGCATCTTGCACAGGTGGTGTGACCACCTGACTAGCCATAGGGAGCATAGTCTCAGTGCTCCGAGTATTTGAAAGAGAGCGCAGGACTATAAAAAAGTGTATGGGAGAGCTGCACAATCAGGAGAGTACGCATAGGATCATTATGTCATAGGGGTCGTGACTATGCATAGGGGGCTGCACTGCTGCATGAGTAGGCTGGGAGGTGACCATTGGTGTCATTGTTCATGACAAGATGTTAAATTTAAGGCAAAGAGGAGTGGGCAGTGGGCAATTAAGACATGAAGTCAGAACTAGATTTGGAACGATCTGTTGCCAATCAAGCATTAATGGACCGAATGTGGGGGGAATGGTCGAATTTGAATTCAAAAAGGCCTATAAATCATAGGTGGCTATCCACTAAAAAACCCTTGGCATTTTGAGAATTCAGTTGTTGTGGTACCGAGTGGGTATTGACCTTACGAATTTGGAGGCTTTGAGAGAAAGTTCAGTGTTTAAGACATTGCCGAAGGAGATGCAGGACCTCCTAAATAGAATGATGTTGACAACCGAGGGAGCCATGCAGAGCCCTACGCTATAGGTGGGGGATGCACTAGAAATCCCAAAATCATCTCGGATGGTAAGGCCCAAAATGAATCCACAGGCAGCAGGACCAGACCACATGTCTCCATGAAATCTACAGTTTGGTAAACGTTCTATGGAAGATAAGGGAAAGACTGTTAATCTTGAGACGGATGATGAGGGGGAGGACCTCCAGGCTTTCATAGAAGAGATTGAGGTGGATGAAGAAATGGAGGAAGAAATTAACTCAGTGCGTGCTGCAGAAAATCTACCCAAGTATGTCCCTCCACGAAAGGGGAAAGAAAAAGTACCTAAGGATTTGGATGTTGTTAAGAGCTCACTCCAAACCCTATTCCTCCCAGATGGAATCCTGTTTGAAGGTTCGTTCCTGGGCCATGTGCCCACGATGAAATTTGAAGATTGAGACCTCGTAGACATCGAAAAGCTCCCACATTTGGAGACTAGTAAACTCATGAAACAGAGAAAGGAGGGGTCCGTTACAATGCTAGAACTGCAGAAATGGCTACGAAGTGTGGAGAAGGCTAGGCTACTCCACCTACTATGGATTCTGCATTTTCACCATGCACTGATTATGATCTTTGTCATCAAGGAGCTGCTTTTCCTGGTACATAATGGGTACCTGTGGTTGGAGGAGCCCATTCCCATCATGGCAGAGCTTATTGATAGGTTTTCTTAGCTTCCCTGTGAGGGAAGGGACCCCGTGGAAATAGCTGGAAAAAGCTGAGATTTGGCACTCGTAGAGGCCATGAAGAAGAAATACAAGTTGGAAAAGAAGTAGAGAGGCTACGTAATTAGTAGCATTCCAGACAAAGGGGTGTGTGTAGCCACCCAGCTACTGGCTGGGAAGGTGATGAGAAAATGTCGCATAAATGAGGTAACAGTGATGGTCTTCATGCTGGCCAAACAATGCATGGTGGGGGTCCAATTCAACTGGGTTGAATTCCTAACCAACTGCAAAGAAGCTCAAGAGTAGGGCAAAACCTTCCATTAGACGTGGTTGCTCTTTTCTATCTTATTGGTGACAGGGGAACTGCCTGAGGACAGTCAGTTCCCTTCTCTTGAACATGACTTGCTAGAGGTGGCAAAATACGCATCACCCTGGGCATGAATGATTCCACAAGGATCCGTGAGACCATGATATTCTGGGTGGTCATGGAGGAAAGCATCCAAATGTGGATCAACAAAAGGCCACATCTATCCCCCACAGTGTATGACAGTCTGCGGAGTTTTGTAGACTTCAAGGTAGAACTAGACAAAACTTCCTTTCATCGCGATTGATGATGCCATCTTCACTGTGCTCGACTCATGGCCACCTGAGTGGCACACCTTGGATCTGGCAGTGTGCGATAAGACAGCGGTACAAAAACAGAAGGATGCCACCAAGCTACTGGGATAGCAAAAGTGCAACGAGTAGTTGGCCGAGAAGGTAAGGGCTTTCTGCAAGGCAGGGAAGGCCGCTGCAGAGCAGACCAAGACTGTCGAAAAAGCAGTAGCACCGGCAACATGGGCCACCATGATATAGGAGGAAGGAGGCCTAGACCTGACCACAAGACAAGGGATAGAGGACACAGTGGAAGGCGCAGACCCCAGCACGACATCTACACAACTGAAATGACCACACGGTATGGAATGAACAAGACCACAGAAGAAGACCAAGGCTTCCAAACTGGATGTTGAACCCATTACGCTCCTAGAGGGTGACCTATACAACATTGGCAACACAGTTCACGAGTTCACTAGGGAAGTGCTCCAGGAAGCAATGATGGAGTAGAAAATTATGTTGGGGGACCTCAGAGCGCAGCTCTAGGAACTTCAAGTGTGGCCCCCATAGGAGGGAATGCTAGCCGCCTACGGTGCCCCAAGTACATCAGCAATGGAGTAGTTGTTGAGGGCCAAAATGCCTAACATCGTCATGCTATCGGAAGGAGCACTGATAGTAGACAACATGGAGGATAGAGCCGTGGTGGGCCAAGTTAAGGGACTTTACCTAAACTTGGCTGCCCTTCAGTGGGATATATTATACCAACTACAGGACGGAATGATAGTAGAACTCCGTGCTAGGGAAGGACACACATTACAAATGCTTAGCAAACAACAAATCAACACTGAGCAGCTTGGTCTACAACACGATGAAGCACTAGCACGAAATAAACAGCTGGAGCTAATAGTAGAGGAAGCATGTCGCTGCACTCCAGAGTTAGAAATTGCGATAGACCTACTAGTTGGAGTGCGGATTCACAGATTGGCTAGTGGATTCCGCGAGGCAAAGGACAAAGCAATGAGGATATAGCTAGACCTCAACCTTCATATTGTCAAACTGCGATTAAAGGCGTAGTCATCCACGCCCCTGGAAGCTAGGGAAAAGCACGCTGGTGCTATCCAAAAGGGGCTAGAGGAAATACGACAGGGAGTGCAAGACTGTACTATGATGTTGGAAGAATCCCTCATGGCCCTCACTTCCTTACAGGACGACCCCACCATACAACACTTGGAAACAGAAGCGCAGGAGACCGAAGTGCAGTATGTCAGTGTGTGTGGAATGATGCAGACAGTTGCCCTGACCTAGCTGTTGGCGAAGCTACAACAATCGAAGGCATTGAAGGAAAAGGTGGATGCCACGTGACCGAAAGATTCAGTACTTAAAGTGTGCGTCCAGCCATGGATTGATGAGGCCCTCCACATCATTGCTGATATCGAAGGAAAGCTTGCACAAATGAAGGTGACACATGCCTTAAGATAGGGATCTACCACTGACAGCGATCATTCAGCAGAAAGAGTAGAGCAGATCCAACAAAGAGCAAAACAATGCATTAGGACCTTTGCACAACACATGCATAGTTGGAAGGGCTCCATGCCAAGATCGGTGCACTAGCAGAGTGACTCGGGACGAGTAATGATGATTATGTTGGGGGCCTATTGGGCATGGGATCCACTACAACAGGTTTTTGGGTTCAAAGCCCAAGTTTTGGTCAAAGATGGTGTAGAACTCCGCAAAGTGTGGGTGCAGAGCACGAAGTGTACAGTTGAGTCATAGGGCTATCCACCCTAAAATATTGTAATTTAATGTAAAGTTGTGTAGGCCTACCCATGGTTTGCGGAACATGGGATTGTATAAATAGAGTGAGGCTATAAGTATAAAGATTTCTAAGCTTAGCGAGAGAATAGAGGGAGATGTGAAGGCATGGTTAGAGAATAGAGTGGAATCTGAAGTGTACTGGGTCATAGTGGTACGAAGAGGCTCTGCAGCTAAGTGCGCAGACCCCTGTAGCTGAGTGCACAGGGTGAAGTTGGGTTTATACTTACGATTGAAGGATAATAAAGAGAAGTTTATTTTGTGCATCTGTTCTAGAATCTTTATGTTGATGTTATACATTACTTTTACTCTATTTATTTACTGCGCACACTTGATGAATACTCGTATGAATGCTTATATGTGAATTTAATCTAAGTAATCAGCTAACAGAGACTAATTAAGGAAGACTTGGGTAAATAACACAGGTCACGATGCAGCTAGAACTACATGAAGACAATATCACAGGGTGCGGGGTACCCGCAAGTGTGCTTAGTGTAGTAAGTGCAAAGGTTGGACTGCATACCAATCACCTCATCTCAGACATCCCCAGGGTGTGGAAACTTGGTTCTAGCACCCTCCCATACTACTTCAAGTGAGACCTCAGTCCGCGCTTCGTAGACTGTTGCCGAAAGGGCTAGTAGTACTGGGATTTGCTTGGATAAATCACTTTTGGACCTGGGTTAGGCCCCACTAAGCTAACGCTAAGGAATATAACTTTAACTAGGAATATTTCATGGGAAGTTAATTTTAAAACACTGAAATAAAAATTTCCCTTTTCACTTTTTAAGAGTCAAGAAAAGAGAAAAAGGTGACTCTAGTATCTTTCGGTTTGAACGAGCTTGAAAGGACAATTTCTTGACGAATTTTAAATTTAAAGAGTAAAAAATACCAAAATGACTACTATGGATGATCTCGACAAAAGTATTACCAGGTAGCTATGACCCACATAATACCTCCCAGCGAACCGAGAAGTACAGGAAGGCAATGTCCTTGGACGCTGTGTTTGGTGTATCACATTTACAAGGCAGAAGACTCAGCTTCCAATGGATAAAGGATTGTAGAACTAGTGGGGTCTCCCTTTATATAGTCGATGGTATGGGCACCACAAGTCCGTACTAGCATTGTCTAGTGCCAAAGCGAATGACAACTACTAGGTTTAAAGATGTCAGAGCATGTCTCTAGCCTAGACCTTCTAAATGTTATTATTAGGTTTCAATTCTTCCTTGGGTTAATTCAATATACTTTAATGGTTGATCTTGAATTAGGTTTCAATTACAAGGCCCTTCCGCTGTCAACTAAAAAAGCCCCTACATGTAGCTATATGAGAAAGCAAATCCTTGTCTTCGATGAAAGTTAACACTAATTGAGAGATAGAGAACACACTATCAATGCAACAATCAAAGAATAAAATATTCCACTAATAAATATCAAAAATTCACTGAGTCTTCTTATTGAATGAACTTCAACTAGTCCTTTTAACAATAAAGAGAATGCATTTCTTTTTGAATACAAATGATGATTCGACTCTAGTCTTCAATGATTCTAGCTAATGTGACATATTGATTCAACATACTAGAATTATGTATTTTTCAATGGAATGATAACATGAATCTTTCACAAACACTTCAATGAATTGTTTTCAAAACAATCAACATCAATCAAATGGAAAGCATGAAAAGAGAATTCCTTCCAAACCAATGATGCAACGATTCAATCAAGAACAAGATAAGCAATGTAATTTATGCTCGAAAAGAGACACTTTATCAAGAAAAGAACAAATGAAACTTTTCAAACTTGTTTAATTGAAATCAAAGTGATCAAAGGACTAAACAATGAAAATGCATGGAGCAGCTAACCAACAACTTGATTTGTTGAGAACACAAACAGTTGAATGGATGACGACCTAGATTCCCTAGGGCCAAAAACCATCCAAAGCCTAAAAGAATTAAGTAAAATAAGGAAACCAAACAGGTACATAGACCAAGCCAATCAAGCTTTCCAGTCAGGGAGAACACAAGCAAAAAAAGCTGAGAGGGAGAAATTAAGAGGGCAAGTCACACTGGTTATGATCCAAGAGAAACCATGATCTTCACCTACATCAATCAACATGACTGCCTAATTGACCACAAGCGTTGATCGACATGATCTACACAACTGACCAGACTACAACTAGCATTGATAGGCCTGATCGACGTGACTGTTTGGCCAAAAACAGTGCTGATAGGCCTGATCGACGCGAATGTTTTTCCAAAAAGAGCACTGATCGAGGGATTTAAGAAAAAAAATTTCCAAATGCCAAGACTAGATCTACTACTGTAAATTTTAGAATCAAAGCATTAAACCAGGAAAAGCATAGAAAACTAAAGGGAAATGGTGATACTCGAAAAGTTCACACAAAACCATGAAATGACAATCAATCAAACAAGAGGATTGGCTCCCTAGTATGGTCGGCAATTTGTGGTGCAAGTAAATTCTTGATGCGGACAAAGACACAAACAAATAATCTATGGGAAGCTTCCTTAAGCTAGAATCAAATAGGAGGGCCTACCTCTTAGAATGCTATTCCGCTTGGTGATGATCCTGCTTCCTTACTCAAGCTACTTTTTGTTTCCTTCCTTTGAATACCTGAAACAAGAAAACAAACAAAAACAAATGTGATAGCATACAAATTGCATTCAACCTACTTAACAAGTCAAGGAACATTAAGCTATCAAATGTAAGATAACACTTTAATGTAGGAAATCAATCAATAGTTGTATTCATATAAGTTCAGAAAGATATTACAATCAATGTGTTGACATTGCTGGTCTCCTCCGACTATCCAAGTTCCCAAACCTCTGCTAGAATCTCATGGATAGCCCCAAAAATGGAAGTTTTAAGGCTTCTTCCCTTTAGTCTCAAACCAAACCAAACACACTATTCTCCCTCAAACTTAAACTAGAGAGCCACAAGCTATCTCCAAAAATACTAAGACTGAAAACTACATCCAAAATCTAGTTCAACATGGGAAAGGAGGGGCTTATATAGCTTTGATGGAGGGGAGATGGTTCCTCTTATCATGGGAGAGGCCTTATCTCTTGGATTTGTTCCATCCTAATAGGGGAAAGGAACCCAGACTGACTTCCTCGGCTCCATCCAACCCAACCATTTACCGGACTTCCATTACGAAGCTTCTAGATTTGGAAGCTTCGATTTCATACTTAAAAAACTATCCAAAAGAGGATCGGCACGACTGAGACAAGGCTTAATAGAACTAATTAGCACTAGTCCTAGTGTTAAACTCTGGAGCTCAGCACAGGGGATGAACTGGTCATTAGCACCCTTCTTGTAAACTATGGTAAAAGGAAGATTCTTTGGAAATGATGCAAAATGGAAATGTTATGCTGATGAAGAGGGACATAATTGGAGTTTCTTCATGATGGGAAAAAACATGAGGGTCACTATAGAGGTCCTCTAGGATCATAGAATAGGGAATATAGGGATAGTGACAAAATGTTGTGTAACATGGTGGAGGTTCTCTTCCCAACTCTAGATGAAGATCAAGATACCATCTAAATACACCACCATGAATGATTTGGTGAAGGGTAACATGATGTCATCAATCGGTCTCATGAATATTGCAGGGGAATTCTATAATCTAAATGACATGACTAACCATTTGAAAAGGGCCTCCTTGGATTTTAAGGAAGTCTTCCACACATACGAGTGTTCAGCAGGCACTTGGTGATAACCTAACTTCAAGTCAATCTTGCTGAAATATTTTCCCCCTTTGAGCTGGTCTAGAAGGTCATAAATTTGTGGTATTGGGTACCTATTGTAGATAGTGATCTTGTTTAGCTCCTGATAGTCAATATAGAGCCTCTACGTCCCATCCTTCTTCTGTACCAATACAATTGAGCTCCCACAGGGTGATGAGCATGGCCTGATGTGCCCTTTCTACAGTATTTCCTGAATATGCCTCTTGATATCATCGTTCTCCAGAACAAAGCATCGATATATTAGTTCATTGGGCAGTGACGTGCCTGGGTTCAGATTGATGGAGTGCTTGACTTGATAGTGTAAAGGTGCCCCTACGGTTGGGGAAAAAATATCCTTATAGTCCTCCACGACCTTGTCCATTTGTTGCTTCTATGTAGAGGAGCCTTGCCTAGAAGTTGTGGCCACAAGATTCTTGTTGTCTTGGTGGTGAATCATAATAAAAACAAACTTCTTCGTATGGAAAATTATCTTATTGTATTTCTTTGCAGTGATCAAAGAGATGGTGTTAAACACAGCTACCTCCGGTATCATGTACAACTTATTAGCTAAAGTAATAATCAGAGAATGAGGTCTAGACTCATATAAAGCATGTCGCTTCCACAAGTATGGTTTTCCTAATAATACATCACAAAATTCAAGAGGAGAAACATCACATAGTACCTCATCCATGAAGGGATTGATGCTATAAGGAAGGAAGCATTGTTGACTGACACGAAAATCTCGTCCTTGGAGAAGCCACCCGATGGTGTACACCTGTGGATGCAATTCATGACCTCTGGTGAAATGAGGTTCTTTTGGCTCCCACTATCGACAATGAACTACAGTGGATAACCCTTCACCCACTTCTATGAGTGGAAAGGGCATTCCCCTTCCTCTGGATATTCATGTGCAATTTTCTAGATCTTTGTAGTGGCCAGAGTGGCACTAGGCTCCACATCAATGATCTACTTCCCTTTTTCAGTTCCCTTATCAGGTTCTTATTTAGAGTCAAAACCTATGTCTAATTTGGAAGCCTTTAGCTCAGACACTAGTAACTACTTGGCCTAACATTCACTTGTATTGTGAGTTGATCTCTTATGGTACTCACACCATTTTCCTATGTGCTTCTTCATTTTCGTGGTGTTGTTCTTTTCTTGCAATTTCAGCGGGTTGTCTTAGGCAGCCCCACCTTGGCTCTGCCCTTTGTTCTATGGTTTGGGGGCACCTTTTCCTTGTTATGGATTCGTAGATCCAAAGTCCCACTTCTTCTATTTAAACTTCTACTCAATCTTTACAACATACTGATATGTCATGCCGAGCGAGGAGATGTCCATGAACTCCATCTCGTGTTGGATGTACTTGTGTAGACATCTGTGATACTTGAGTACCAAATGCTGCTCAATATCCTTGATACCTAGCTTTGTGCAAATGGTATGGAAAGTATTTGTGAACTTTTGCACATCTTGGTCCCTTCCCCGCTGTAGTGTGGTCCACGTTATGTATTTATCTTCATAGCTCCTGACAGGGTAATAGTGTTCTTTGATGGCATCTTGGAAAGAATTCCAAGTGGTGCAGTTGAAAAAAACGAGGGTTCACTCTCATCCTTTTGTTCATAGTATGCTTCCCACCATTGCTTGATGTGTGGGGTGGCTTTGAGAAGTGCAAAAGTAATTTTTTCTCGATTGGAAAAGTCATGAACTGAAAAATATCCTTCCAACATATTTAACCATTTATCTACGGCATATGAATATATCAAGCCTTTAAATATGGGAATATTGAAGTTAACCTATAACTTCAAATATGGGTCATAACTTGGTCATATTATATCCATTTGATGCATATTATATCCATTTGATGCTTGAAACCCTGCTGAACTGCCTCCTTGGGACACCAGCGCAGCCTTGGTCAGGGGTATCTGTGCTGCAGAGTAGGTAGGCCCATTCAGGCTTGTACTGTAGTGCACTTAGGCCCACTTTGACCCGCATTGCGTAAGAATGAGCGAAATTAGCATAGGATTCTGGGAATATTCGTTGATTCTGGAGAATTCTAGAAGGATGCCAAGCTCTTATCTCATCCTATGAGGTCGACTTTGGATAGGCTATGGATCAATTATCCATATATCCTCTCATCCCTTTCTCCATGGAAGCTAACTCCAATTTTGGAAAACCATTTGATGCCCAATTTATGACATAACCACTTGCATTTCCCTATAAATTGACCACTCATCATGGGGGCTAGATTTTGAAGATTGTAGAGAAATACTATTGGTTTGAGACTTGAGTTCATTGTCAAGTAATGTTATGTTGTTGGATTGAAGTGCTATTGGTGTGATGAGGGTCTAGACTGAAGCTGGATGAGTGACAGGGGATCAAACCGCATTGGGTATAACCCCTTCTTCTATAATCAATAAAGTTGTTTGTTCCTTTTCTCGTATTCTTGTTCATATCTATGATGCATATATGTTTAAATGTTGTAGATTCCATTTATTTATAGTAGATATATCATATGCTTTGATCTTTGTCGTCTTCTGTTTTTGTTGATAGGTACCAATTGAGTGAATTCAATTTGAGCAGAAGTGACAAGAGAAATTTAGAGGAGATCAAAGGAAGCGGATGATCACAAGTAGGTTCCTTCAACTCATTTATCTATTATAGGAAAAGGATAAACCACTTTCTTTCTGCTATTCTAAGTGTAACTACCCACTTAGGGAAGATGTACTTATCCGTAGGTATAAATTCCATATAACAAATTGGTGACCATACTGGGGAACGACTGTCATTCCTGGTAGTTTACCCTTATCATATTATATCCTAGTAGACTTTACTTGATTTCATTGATCTCTTTTGAGTTATCTTGAAGTGTTTTTTGGTCAAAACATGTGCTTGAATGTCTCCTGATTGGACTCTCTAGCACCAGCGCAGTGTTGGTCTTGGCACAATGTGCTGCAGAGTAGCCTTAGCTTAGAGACAGTGCATTGCAATGCACTATCTCCCACTCAAGGTTGCATTGATCCCTCTCAAGATAAAAACCCATGTTTGGCTTGGTTTTTTCCAAATTTGTTTATGATGTTATTTGCTAAAAGATCAATGTTTCCTATGGTTCTGAAATCAATTTGCATTTCTTCTCCTAGCCCTACTTTGGCCTTGATTGTTTAATGTTTCTTAAGATATTTCTTTATCATTATCAATTCATTGTCAAATTTAGGTCTTTACGTTTCTAAAAAATAATTGTTGTAAAGTATTCATTTCCTTCAAAAAGAAACTATCATAAAGTCTTGATTTCTTGTAAAAAGAAATGATTGATCGTTTGTGTGTTTAGTTTCTTTATTGTTCATCTAAAATTTTGGGAATGAAAAGAAAAACATGCATAATGCATTTAGAATTTCGTGTGTTCTTGTAGGAATAGTATAGGGAAAGTTGCATTAGATGTGCTCTATGCTCTTTGTTTAGAGATTCTGATTGCTCTATCCCTTTTAGTTATGGTTTTCATTGTTTATATCAAAAGAAAAGTATGTTTCTCATCATATTTTCATTCTAGGAGTTTCAGAAACATCACATGGTGAACTTGAAAGACAAAATTTTGAACAAGATCAACTAAAATTTATCTCAATTAACTAATGGAGCATTGTAACTTAATGCAAAACATTTAGAGGTCTAGGCTATAGATATGTTCCAGTGTCGTTAAGCATAGAAGCTATCACTAATGGTCTAGGATACATTCTGAGTGTGATACCGCATTCCACATACATAAGTATATCATAGCTCGTCCACGTACTTTCAGGTATATCAGGTGGTGTTATAGTACCAAAACTATAAGGGAATGCTCTCACTGTGTGGTTTCACATTAGACAACACTAACATGGATTGGGCCTCCAAGTACTTTCAGGTATATTTGGGAGGACTACATTAGGTTTCTATCCATCCATAGGTAACCGAGTCAGGTGCCTTGTATACTGTGATACACCAAAAACAACATTTGGGGAGATTTCCTGCATGTATGTTAAGTCCTTGGTTTACTGAAGCAGTATATTGCAGTTCACAATTACTTGGTAATCCTTTTGCCTAGATTATCCCTTTTTCATTTTGTTATGTTATTTTGATTAAAATAAAATTAATTGAATGCAGATAACATCCTCCTCATCACTCCTTAGTTGATCTTAGTTTGAGACATATGGCAACAACTCTGGAGTCCACCAATCAAGGAACTCCTTTTGATGGGAATCCTAGTCCTTTTGCTCCTTTTGGAAATATTAGTGCTCCTTATATGGATACATTGTCCCTTCCGAGACTTACCATTAGCTTGCGAGTATGGTTGTTCTCAGCCTCCTTGGCCCCGCAACTAAATATTCCTACAATTGGATAAAATCAGCCTCTTGTTGACCCTAAAGTTAACCCTTTACCTTCTTCGTCGATTGTTTCTTCCTCCCCTTCCTCCTCTTCACTTGGTGAAAGTATTGACACTAGTAACCAGGTGGATAAGAAGAATAATAAAGGGAAGAAGAAGAAGAAGAAGAAGAAAATTCAGTAGGGGGCAACCAAGCAACCATTGCTTCGAATGCAACTTCTGATGATAAACCATTCGATAAGCCTCACAAACTTCGATATCCTTGAGAAATTTGTATGGGAGTCCATCTTCCTTGAAATTGCTCTAGTATTCCTCAGATCATAGAAGAATGGTCTTCTTGTTCACATCATCCTGTGTCTTCAACTTCTGGAGATCATGCTAGTGACACACCATCAACTAGTGGTAGTAAAGTTCATGGAAAGAATGGTGGCGATGTATCCGATGTAAGAAATACAGTTGTTGGGATTTTATGTCATTGTATTAATATGCATGCCAGTCACTTCTTACCGGTTAACCTTGTCAATGTGCTATACCACTGTAGCTTCCAAGGAAAGTTTTGGAATTGCTTTATGTTGTGGCTTTGCTCTTGTGCCCACTGCTCTGACTACTCAGCCTGTTGATGTTGTTCTTCACTCTACTGCTCTGTGCATGCTTGTTACGGTTCTGTCCATGTGAGGGTCTTTGGTGTTTCTGTCTGTCAGCTGGTTAGCACTGTATTCTTGTCTGCTTTAGTGACCTTAGTTCGGTTTAACAGGTATTCTGCTCACGATGCATCATCCTATCTTAAATGAGTTGGTTGACTATGTTTTTGGGCTTTATTTCCCTTAGGGCTTCAATGTTCTTGCCTGGTGATCTGCTCTCAGCAGTCTCTCTAGTTCAGTTGATACTCAGCCCTCTCATCTCTATGGTTCTTTCAGTGGCTCAATGGTTGGCTCAGCCTCTAAGGTGCTCTATGATGCATCCAAGGTAAGTTTTAGCTATTCTTATACTTATTTTATCCTCTTTTTCCATTCTATTAAACTCTTAGCTCCTCTATGAGCAGGGTGTTCATGCATACCCAATCTATGGTGCTCTGTTCTCAACATCAAGTTCATCAGTTAGTTGCATTTGCTCTACAGGTAATGTTTTAATGGCTTCCACTTAATTCTGGTCATTATTCTGTGTTTCCTTCAGGTTTTCAACTCGTCATACTAACGATTTATTGGTCATTCACTTGCTTGTTCACTTGTGTGCAGGCTTCCAAGCCTGGAGCATGGCTTTGTTGTTCTTGCTTGGTCAGATTTGAACCCTCCTCTTTCTTCTCTCACTTTTCTCTATAGAGTTTTTCCATTTAGGTTTTATATAGGGTTTAGTGGATGTTTGATTGACATCTTCGATAGTGGGAAGCCCTATACATTTCAGTTGCTAGTTCATAGTGCTGTCGGACTTGGATTGAATATTGTGTGTTTTCTTGGGCATTGTTGTGAAGTCATGTCTTTATCCAGCTGTCACCTTGTGCTATATACTTTTGTTTGTGTTTTTGGTGAAGCCATGGCTTTAACTGGCTATCACGATTTTGCTACTCTTAACTTATCCTTGTATATAGAGGACTCTATCAGAGTTTGGCACTCTTTCAATTTACAGTGGAATAAAGGGTTAACTCTGAATGTTTGTATTTAGCTTAATATTTTGGGTTAGAGGATGTGTGCTCTTATGGTATGACGTCAGTACTCAGTTCATAATCTTTTGTTTATTATATCCAGGAATGTGTAAATGAACTATTTAATCTCGAATGCAATATTTATGCTTCTCTATAAATGAAAATGTAATGGTTTGGAAAGTAAAAGAGTTACCTGTTCATTCTCCTTAGCGTTTTTGTCTCTGGATTTTATGTAGTTGTTTATCCTTCCAATGACATCTAAATCTTTCTTCTCTGGACAATATTCGCCCTGTCACTCTAGGGTGATTCTCTGTCTGTTGATTCTTATCACCTGAAATTTCCCTTCTATCTTCTTACACACACAAAAATTTACATCCCACTGATAAACATTAGACAAGAATTATTTTCACAAATAATCTATTAATAACTATTATTTTTGGAAATAAATTCATATTGACACAATGCACAGTTCATAGAACTCATTAGACTCAACAAATTTTGTTAATTTCTTTCCCCTTTCTCTTGGCAGTGGGCGCTCTATGGGAATTGGTATTTGCTTTTAAGCCTTTCCCTCTTTCATTACAATTGGGGAATTGTTTCCCCAATTAGCCAAACACAAAATTGTTTCTAATTAAAAGAAACATTTAACTAATCTAAATTAACTAACCTTAACAGTCTTGTGTAAAGTTACATAACAATTAAAAACTCAAACAATTCCAAGAAAATGTTTTTGTCTTCGCCACCTTGACAAGAAACAAAAATGTTTCTTCCAACCAATGCCTGTTAATGAGATGCTCTTGCATCAGGCTCCTGGGGAAAATTAAATTCATGGCTCCCATCCATGAGCTCATTAATGGAGTACCTGGCGCATTGAATCTGACCAACATCTAACCAGGAACTGTCCTCAATAGGATGGTCCCTCCATTTAATCAAATACTATAAATAATCTTTCTTGTAAGTCCATCTAGCCAAACATGTGTCTAAAACTTGCTTGATCTCCAAAGGCTTCATTGGAGGAGTTTGTTTGATCCAAGGTACTTCCTCTTCCTGGGTGTCCAGTGTTCATCTCTCCGAACTATCTACTTCCTGAACAACAATGTAAGGATACAGATATGCAACATTAAAAATGGGCGAGATTCCTATACCTAGGGGTAACTGCAATCCATAAGAATTTGCAAAAAATTTCCAGAGGATTCTGCAAGGCCCAATCTTCTTCATCTTCAACTTATTGTATTTGCCTCTGGGGAACCTTTCCTTGCACAAATGTGCAAGTACCGGGTCTCCAAATTCAAACTGTACCTCTTGTCTTTTCAGATCTACTTTCTATTTATATTTCTGACTGCTGTCTTCTAACTTCAGTTTCACCTGGTCATGTAGGTTGCTAACTGTTGTCGCAAAATCTTCATCATTAGCACTCTTGCGTTCTAACTTTCTGAAATCTCGTAATTCAGGTACTCCTTGTGGATGCCTTCCATATAGAATATGGAAAGGACTCTTTCCCTCACTTCTGTTGGGTGAGTCATTGTAGGAAAATTCCGCTTGTGCAAGCATGTGATCCCACTACCTAGACTTTTCACCAACTAGACTCAACAAATTTCCTAGAGTGTGGCTTACCACCTTGGTTTTCCCATCAGTCTGTGGATGAAAAGCTGAGTTGAAGTTCAGCTTGGTGTCCAACTTCTTCCATAACGTTCGCCAAAAATGGCCTGTGAACTTCACGTCCCTCTTTGAAATAATGAACTTCGGCAAGCCATGTAATCTAACGATCTCAGTGAAGAACAAGTGTGCTACATGTGTGGCATCACTAGTCTTCTTACATGGAATAAAATGTGCCATCTTGGTGAAACGATCCACCACCTATTCACAAATATTTGCATGTATCTACACATCTTCGGCAAATAATAGAAGTGGCTCAACTAATCCAATGTTTTTTCGATGCAAAAATTTCCGGCTAATCCTCCATTGTGTTTCTCCTAATCCAAGTTCTCTCTCATAGAATAGTCTAGAATGCACAACTATCCTCCTTTAAATAGAAACCCTTCTTGAATATTATAATGCAACCATAAACTATTATCCCTTAACAGTGGATTTTGGCAAGCTTCACAAGCTTCTTTAAAATTTTCATCAACCTCATACAATTACTTAAGGTGCTTGAATGCCAACACCTGTATCGTACTCTCCTGTAGGATCAAACTTATCATGCTTAATGAATCTGCCACTTTATTAGCATGGCCTCTGATGTTTCAAAATAAAAGTAAAACTCTTCAAGTACTCTACCTGTTAGCCCCTGAGGTGCAGTGCCAATAGATCCAAAACACTCTTTGAGTCTTTCAAAATCATTTAAAAGATCGAAATAATCACAAAGAAAAACCTTCAGATAGGCGAAAAAAATACTATCGGGAGG
The DNA here is from genome assembly GCA_000404065.3 of Pinus taeda. Taxonomy (NCBI): domain Eukaryota; kingdom Viridiplantae; phylum Streptophyta; class Pinopsida; order Pinales; family Pinaceae; genus Pinus; species Pinus taeda. The sequence goes on from APFE030033586.1 coordinate 109,378, forward strand.
AAAAAACCTAAGGAAGCAATAAAAAATAGAGTAATAGAGGCTTGAGAAATGAATGCACAATAGCCGTCAGATCTGGCCGATCAACAGTATAGATCTAGTCGGTGGATCACAATCAGCGGTGGCAACTAGCGGATATCGACGTAGACTATTTGGGACTTACGATGGCAATCACTGGAGTGAACTAGGACCGTCAATCAAGCGCACAAATCGATGGCCCACATTACATCACAAGATCGCTATTGGAGAACACAACAGAGTGCTCACCATGGGCCTGGGGCATGAGCAATATGCAATTGCGATCAATCACATTAGCATATCACAATCGGGGAAACATTATAGAGTGGGGCGTTTATACATGTATATGTGCGATGTGATTAGCCGGGCCTGATGGCTAGATAAGCATTATTGCATAGATTTTGAGATCCGCAGAAAAGTCATTTTTAATGCATTTTCACAGTTTTAACGTATTTGTAAAAAAAGGGGAACCTTGGAGTAGGACCAAAGCGACTTGCGATATGTGATAAGACCTAGACCCAAAAGGGTTCGTGAAGGGAAATATATAAAATTTGAAGTCCGTCTTGAGCCATTTTTAATGTATTTCCAGTGTTTTTAACATATTTTCAAATACAAAGGGAAGACTGGGAATAAGCCATTTGCGACTTGCGATAGCGATTGAGGGTGGACCTGATAGAGGAATAAAGCATATTTGAGAACTTTTTCAGTCCAAAATGAACTATGATTTGGCATAATTTCACAGTATTGCAACATTTCACCGTGTTAATAGAAAGCGTCCATTTAGAGGATTTCAAAGGTCCAATGCACTCATCCAAATAGAAGCTGCGAGACAGAGGCTGAAAGGATAAAAAGCCACAGCACAATGCAGCCAAAACCCATAGAAGTGATCATGGAGCATCACTGGCATGAGCGAGCTCCCTGATAGTGCAAAAAACTACCAGAATGTAGTTACTCTACTATTAGAAGAAGAAACCTCCGAGCTCATGTGTGCCTAGTCATGGCATCAAATAGTTGAAAAGACAGAGGGGATCGATTAAGACCTCTCAAGCCTCAGAAGGCTCGTGAGCATTGTAAAAGGCCTATAAATATTTGAAAGTTTAGAGGAACAGAGGTTCAACTTTAGGATATTGTGGAGACTCTACTCCTCTAGCTTCTCATCTTCATTCCAACAATATAAGCTTCTTTTGTTGTTACATGCTCAATTCCAATTTTCTCTTCTGTTCTATCCTTGCACTTGAATGGGTTATTCATGTTTTCTTCTGTGTCTAATGCCAGATAATTATCATCTTATCTCTGCATTGATAAATTAGATTTGCAAGCTTCATTTGTTTTCTGTAGTTAGCCATTCATATGTGTTTATGTATGCATCTACTTGTACAGTCAGTATTCTCCATCTATCCATTGAATCTATAAACTATTAAGCATTAGTGGTCTAAAGCCTTGTAAAGTTGAGGGTGTTAATGCATGTCTTGAGTGAAAATAGAGTTGAAACAGTCATCTAACTTGATCCAAACCATCATCCATTCCAATAGTTTAGAGAACAATATTGAAGATTATATGTTACCAGGCATCTCCAAGCTACAAACTAGGAGAGTTTCCTGGAGTGATAACATAATTGGCGCTATTGCTGGGGAGAAGAAACTGAAGCTCAACTTCCCTGGGAGACGACACAGATCCAACTTTGATGATAGACAAAGTCTAGGCACTTTTTCGATTGTAATTATCTATCTAGTGACTCTACTAGAGGACAAACCTCTTGGCGACTCCACTTCATAGTTCTAGCTCATTTTGTGAGACATACTCAGAGAAATCCTCAAAAGCCACAAGCTGACCCAATATCTGACCCTGAAAAAATCATCAAAGAAAGAAAGGCATTATAGAAAGGAGCATCAGGTTCAGGTAGTTCTAAACAATATTTTATATCTCTTCAAGAAAATCCTATAATAAAAAAAATACATGTTGATAGTATAGCATCTAATACTAGCAATGAAGAAAAAATCTTAGAGATTCATAAAGCTCCTTATTCTTTAGGTTCTAATTTTGTTGCAAGCCCAAACAAAACTTCACCTCTATCCATCATACCCCTTAAGTCCTATCGGTCACTCCTCATCCCTTTGTCATTTAGACTTCTAGTACTCTTATAGCCACCACAACTATGGCAGGTCCACAAGCACCTACCAAAATGGAAAGAATAATAGCTGCCAGGAATGGGCCTCTAGTACTGCCCACTCCTTTGAATGCCATGCCTATTGGAAAATATCAGAGGTATAGGCCTAAGTTCATTAGGACTGAAGGTGTCAAAGCTGAAGTACATCTTGAATCATTCGATAGCTATGCTAATAACCTGGACATTAGTGAAGATGATGTGTGGATGAGATTCTTTGTCCAAAGCCTAGATGGAGAGGCTAGAAAATGGTTCAGAGAACTGACCCCAAGATATATAGCAGATACTGAGGCTTTAGATGATGCATTCTTGAAGCACTGGGGGGATAAGAAGGATCTACCCTACTACCACACCGATTTTGGGAACTTAAAGAGGGAAAATGGCGAGTTCTTGTCTGATTTTAATAAGAGGTTTAACCGCATGTATAGCAAGATACCAGCTGAAGTAAAACTCACCACTACCTCTGCTAAACTCACCCCTGCTAGTGCTATTGATTCTGACTTCTGTCTACTGTTGAGGGAGAGAAGATGTGCTACTTTGTTTGATATGTAGGATGCAACCTTGGAAGTAGAATCAAACATCATGGCTGCAGAGAAGCTCAAGGGAAATGTTGATAGAAGGAGATAGAGGGGAGAGTATTCATCATCTTCAGATCCCAAGATAGATAAAATGACCAAGATGATAGATTCATTAGCCTCTGAAATCTCCAAATTAAAAGTTGAGTATCACTGTGGGAAAGGAAGAGTTCCTAATAACTTTGCTCCTAGAAATCCAAATCCATATAGAAAAGCTAATGAGTAGTTGCAGATTTTGCAAAGAAGGAAAGATGCCAATGAAGACCAAAGGGTGAAGACCCCTTTTCAGGATGTAGTCATGGAAGAAGAGAAATTTGAATAAGATGATGAGGTCCATTGTCTAGAAGACAAAGGAAGTGCCTCCTTTTTTACCTCAGCTACCTATGAAAAGTCATTATTCAATGACCAGATCAACCAAGAATGGAATGGTGGAGTTGTTCTGCAAACTGAAGATCGGCACAGATATGATCTAAGGTAGAAGATGAATAATGCCAAGGAAAATCATGTTCAAAGAGATGTTGTCCCTGCATTACAACAAGCTAATAAGAAGAAGTGACTGACAATTGATCCCATAATCCTCAAAGCTCCAGCTCACAAGGTAAGAGGCCTTGACAAGTCTCCTTCTCCTTTCAATTTTCAATTAGAAATTTAGAACCTAAGAATACCTATACCTTTGATTGAACTAGTGAAGAATGAGTTCTCCAAAAGATCCATCCTCGAGGCCCTTGAGCCTAAAGCCATCGAAGCCTCCACTGACTATGTAAATATGCAAGATGACAAACCAACTGTTATTCTCAACCCAATGATTGAAAATTGTCAAGACAACTCCCCATCATTCTATGTCTCACTGACTATTCATGACAAAATCCTTCATAACTTCCTTCTGGACACTAGATTCAACCATAACCTAATGCCCGAGGCTGCCATGGATGAGTTGGGTCTTGACATTACCAAGCCTTATCATGACTTGTTTTCTTTTGAATCTAGAAAAGTGAAATGTCTGGGATTAATCAAGGACCTAGCCATCACTTTGTCTCAGCTTCCCATGAAGAGCATGATGATGGATATTGTGGTAGCAGATGTACCCCCCAAGTTTGGCATGTTTCTTTCCAGAGGTTGGATCAAGAGATTAGGTGGAACATTACAAAATGATCTGTCCTACGCTACTATCCCAATTTTTGTAGGTGAGAGCAGGATATTATAGAGAGAAGCTCAGTTGGCTTATATAATTAGTGATGAAAGGTATCCCACTAATCATCCCATCTATTCTATCTACACTAATTTTGGAGCTTGTATTATTCAGATTGAAGAATCCCAGTTGGCCTCCATGCAACTAGAGGAACCAGTTTGCCAGATCACAGAGGAAGAACGCCCACAAATTTGGGACATGTTCTTTGATGGAGCTTGCTCTAAGGAAGCTATAGGGGTAGGTGTAGTCCTTGTGTCCCCCACATAGGAATGTATTCATTTATCTTGCAAATTAACTTTTCAAGTCAAAAATAACATAGCAGAGTATGAAGCCTTGATATTGGGCTTAAGCAATGCTAAAGAAATGGGCATCAAAACTCTGAAAGTGTTTGGAGACGCAGACCTTATCATTTAGCAGGTCAACAAAAACTCCCAAGCAAAGCATCCAAGGCTGAAAGCATACATAGATGAGCTATGGAAGCTTAAGGACTCTTTTAATATTTTCAGCACTTCTTACATCCCAAGAATGAAGAACCAGCTCACTAATTCCCTTGATGTGTCTGCTAGCACATTTATTCCTCCTTTGCCTCCCAAATTGACTTATGAAGTTCAGGTGAAATATAGACCATCTCTACCTGCCAATGTCAAATACTGGAAAATTTTTGAAGTCGACGTTCAAATTAATGGATTTTTACAAGTCATTGAGGAATTTTCTGAAATGCACATCAACCAAGAAAACGAAACCATGTAAGAATGCAACTAGTCCAAGCTAAAAGATGAGATTGGTCAGAACAACATTATTCAACTACTTAGTAATCATATACCCAAAGGATTGGTTCCCCTAGAGAATTTGTTTGATAATAATGATGTATCTTATAAACCTGTCGAAAAAGAAAGTGAGTCTACTATTGATAAACATAACGTAGGGAGTCCAGCCCATCCAAAATACATAAATCTGTCCACTCACTTGTCTTCTTCCTAGAGTTTTGAGTATTGCACCTTGATGAAACAATTTGCTCATAATTTTTCTTGGGAATACAGTGGTCTTAAGACCTATGACACCAACATCATTCAGCATAAGATTCCGCTAGAGAAGAACACCATCCTTTTTAAATAGAAATTAAGACCTATCATCTCTCTCTTATTTCCTTTGATTGGGAAAGAAATCAAGAAGCTGTTGGATGCCAAGATCATCGTTCCCCTAAGGTATTCAAATTGGATAGATAACCTTGTGGTAGTAAGAAAGAAGAATGGAGAATCAGGCTCTATGTTGACTTCAAGAATCTAACAAATGTTTTAAAAAGACAACTACCCCCTGCCTAACATGGAACACTTGCTGCAAAATGTTTCTGGGTTTAGATTCATGTCTTTCTTAGATGGATTTTTAGGTTACAATCAGATTGTTGTACATCAAAGATATTAGGAAAAGATCACCTTCACTACTCCTTGGGGCACTTTCATGTACTCCAAGTTTCCTCTTGGACTGATGAATGTTGGCGCTAGTTTTTAGAGGGCCATGGACATAGCCTTTGTGGGAGAGAAGGACAAATTTGTCCTTATTTACCTTGATGACATAATAGTCTTCTCCAGTACTCACAAGGACCATTTGCAGCATTTGAAGAAGGTGTTTCTAAAGTGTAGATAGTTTGGAATTTCTGTGAACCCAAAGAAGTCATAGTTTGCTCTAGAATAAGGAAAACTTCTAGGACATTATGTTTCTATTGAAGGTGTGAATATTGATCCAAGAAGAGTTCAAGAAATTTAGACATTGTCCATCCCAAGGTCAAAAAGGGACATTCAATCCTTCCTGGGTAAGATTAACTTTGTAAGGAGGTTCATTCCAAAATTTGCAGAACTAGTGAAGCACATCACTTCCATGCTGAAGAAAGGATCGGAAATAAAATGGGCAGATGCTGCAAGAAGCTCTTTGGAAGCCATCAAACAAGCTATCATGGAAGCTCCCACTCTAATAATCCTAGATTACACCAAGGAGTTCTATATCTTCTATTTTTCCTCTTATGATACACATGCACCAGTTATGTTGTAGAAAAATGATGAAGGCATAGAGCACCCTGTGGCCTTTTTCAGCAAAACTCTGAGGGATGTTGAGCTAAGGTATCACCTTATTGAAAAAGATGCTTATGCTCTCATAAAATATTTAAAGGCATTCAAAATTTATATTCTACATTCCAAAGTGGTTGCATATGTACCTTCAACCTCAGTAAAAGATGTGTTAACTCAACCAGATATTGATGGAAAGAGAGCTAAATGGATTGCAAAATTCATAGAGTTTAACATAGAGGTGAAGCCCACTAAGCTTGTCAAAGGCTAGGGATTGGCTAAACTTATGGATGAGGAAAATTTCAGTTTGTTAGACATCAGTTGCATGGGTTCAAATTCAGGTGATGAGTAGACAGCGGAAGTAGCAGAAGAGCAAGAGTAGAATCAGTCTTTGGCTTAAAATCTAGCCACCTGTGAATGATATTCCAACATAGTTCATTTTTTGTAGAAGCTAGAAGTCCCTCCATGGCTTAGCTCGAATCAAGCCCAGGCCATTAAGCTCAGATTAGCCAAATTATGTATTAATGAAAACATGCTTTATTGGAGAGACCCATCAGGAATCCTCTTGATATGCCTTGATAAGGGACAATCTGTGGAAGTCATGCACCAGTTCCATTCTAGCATCTATGGAGGACATCATTATTGGAAAACTACATCCCACAAGATATTCAGAGTTGGGTATTATTGGCCTACTCTGTTCTCTGATGTCTGTTCTTTTGTGAGCTTTTGTGACAAGTGTTAGAGGTTTGCAGGAAGACAACAGCTAAAATCTCTACCCTTGAAGCCAGTGTATGTCAATGGTCCCTTCTAGTAGTGGGGCTTGGACTTTATAGGTGAGATCAATCCACATTCCAATGGCCAGCACAAATGGATCTTGGTAGCCACTGATTATTTCACCAAGTGGATTAAGGCTATACCCACTAAGAATGCTAATCATCAAGTTGTCATAAAGTTCTTGAATGAGAATATTTTCACTAGATTTGGTTGCCCAACCAAACTAGTCACTGATAATGCAGGAGCTTTCAAGGCAAAATTATTGGTGGACATGACTGAATCCATGGGCATTCAATTGCTGAAGTCTACCTCATATTATCCTCAAGGAAATGTCCTAGTAGAATCATCTAACAAAATTCTCGTAAGGATAATCAAAAAATTGTTGGAGGACAACAAAAAGAGCAAGGATTCCAAGTTGAAGTTTGCACTGTGGGCTGACAAAGTTACCAACAAGAAGTCCATAGGAAATTCTCCATTTAAGTTGGTTTATGGTGCTGATGTTGTTTTTCCTATCCAGCTAATTCTCCTTATGGCCAAATACTTTCAGGAAGAACATGATGAAACAAATGACATGGTAAGGAGAATGAATAACCTAGTTGAATTACAGTAGATCAGATAGCAGCTGGTTGAGAAGTCAAAAGTTCATTAGAAGAAAAGCAAAGAAACCTTTGATAGGAAGCCAAAAGTGGACAATTTCCAAGTTGGTGACTGGGTTCTCAAATGGGGTGCATTTAAGGAAAGGAAAGGTAATCATGGTACGTTTAACTCCTTATGGACAGGTTCGTTTGTCATCGCTCAAATTCAGCAGAACAATACCTTTGTTTTGCACAGTCTGGAAGGAGAAGATGTTTTTGGTGGTCAAGTCAACCGGTGGTTCTTGAAACTTTATTTCACTTAAGGCTTCAAAGCCTTGATATTGTGAATATGTTTTTCAGTTTTTATTTTCTATGCAAAATAAATTCCATGCCCAGTGGAACACTAGAAGATAGACTTGATTTTGGTTTTACAGGAAAGGCATCTGTCTATGATTCTTGAAACCTCATAGGGAGGCTTTCATCCCCAAAAGAAGCCAATGTTAGCCCCTGAGGTGCAGTGCCAAATAGATCCGAAACACTCTCTGAGTCTTTGAAAATCATTTAAAAGATAAAAATAATTGCAAGAGAAAAACCTTCAGACAGGCGAAAAAAACTATCGGGAGGCAAAAACCCAAGGAAGCAGTAAAAAACAGAGTAGCGGAGGCTTAAGAAATGAATGCACAACAACCGTCAGATCTGGCTGATCAACAGTTCAGATCCAGTTGGTGGATCACAATCGGTGGTGACAACCAGTAGATATTAGTGCAGACTGCGTGGGACTTGCGATGGTGATTGGCAGAGTGAACTAGGACCGTCGATCAAGCGCACAAATTGACGGCCCACATTGCATTGTAGGATCACTATAGTAGAACACAACAGAGTGCTCACCATGGGCCCGAGGCATGAGGGATATGTGATTGCGGTCAATCACATTAGCGGATCACAATCGGGGAAACATTATGGAGCGGGGCCTTTATACATGTATATGTGTGATGCAATTAGCCGGACCCGATCGCTATATAAGCATTATTGCATAGATTTTGAGATCCACAGAAAAGTCATTTTTAACTCATTTTCGCAACTTTAACGTATTTCCAAAAAAAAAAGGGGAACCTTGGAGCAGGACCAAAGTGACTTGCCATATGCGATAAGACTCGGACCTGAAAGGGTTCGTGAAGGGAAATATATAAAATTTGAAGTCCATCATGAGCCATTTTTAATATATTTCCAATGTTTTTAACGTATTTCAAAATACAAAGGGAAGACTGGGAACAGGCCATTTGTGACTTGCAATAGCGATTGAGGGTGGACCTGATAGAGGAATAGACCATACTTGAGGAATTTTGAAGTCCAAAATGAATTAATTTCGCAATATTGCAACATTTCACCGTGTTAATAGAAAGCGACCATTTATAGGATTTTAAAGGGCCAATGCACTCATCCAAATAGAAGCCTAAAGATAGAGCTCAGAAGGATTAAAAAGCCACAGCACGATGTAGTAAAAACCATAGAAGTGATCATGGAGGATCGCTAGCATGAGTGAGATCCCTGACAACGCAACAAACTACCAGAATGCAGTTACTTTTTTGTTAGAATAAGAAACCTTTGAGCTCATGCGTGCCTAGTCATGGCATCAAATAGTTAAAAATATAGAGGGGATAGATTAAGACCTCTTGAGCATCAGAAGGCTCAAGAGCATTGTAAAAGGCCTATAAATATTTGAAAGTTCATAGGAACAGAGGTTCAACTTTTGGAGACTGTGGAGACTCTACTCCTCTAGCTTCTCATCTTCATTCTAGAAATATAAGTTTATTTCACTGTTACATGTTCAATTCCCATTTTCTCTTCTGTTTTATGCTTGCACTTGAATGGGTTATTCATGTTTTCTTCTGTCTCTAATGTGAAATAACTGTCATCCTATCTCTGCATTGAGAAATTAGATTTGCAAGCTTCATTTTCTTTCTGTAGTTGGCCATCCATATGTATTTATGTATGCATTTGTTGGTACAGTCAGTATTCTTCATCTATCCATTGAATCTATAAACTATTGACCATTAGTGGTCTAAAGACTTGTAATGATGATGGTGTTCATGCATGTCTTGAGTGAAAATAGAGTTGAAACAGTCATTTGACTTGATCCAAGCCATCATCCATTCCAATAGTTCAGAGAAGAATATTGAAGATTATATGTTACCAGGCATCTTCGAGCTACAATGTAGGAGAGTTTCCTGGAGTGATAACACTACCCACTTTGCATGTTTGTGGTTCAACTTATGCTGCTGCATGATACATTGCAATGTAGAATTGTCTGAAAACAAGACAAACTCCTTAGCCAACAAATAATGTCTCCAATGATTCAATGCTTGGATGACGACATAAAACTCCTTGTTGTAAGATGTATATTTCTTCCAGATTTCATTCAATTTCTCACTGAAATAAGCCACTAGCCTATCTTCCTGGTTGAATACTGCTCCAATCACTGTCCCACTGGCATCACAATGAACTTGAAATAATTTATTGAAATCTGGTAATATGAGAATGGGTTTTTCAATGATTTTTTTCTTCAACAATTGAAAACTTCTCTCAGCCAATTCTATCCATTGGAAAGGCTGGTAAGACTTCTTGATTGTGTTCAACATCGGTGCACAAATCTCACTGAAATGTTTAATAAAGTTTCTATAAAAACTGCCAATCCATGGAAACTTCTGACATCAAATAAACTCTTGGGAGATGGCCAGCTAACTATGGCTGCAACCTTCTCCATATCCATCTTTAATTCATTCTCGGATATTACAAAATGCAAATAAATTAGTTCCTTCTTGAAAAAAGAACATTTCTTCAAATTTATCAGCAACTTGTTTTTTTTGTAATTTTTCCAATACACACCTAACATGTCGAAAATGCTTTTCCTCCATCCTACTAAATATGAAAATATCATCCAAATACACAATCATAAAAATACCAATGAATTCTTTCAGCATCTCGTTCATCAATTGCATGAACATGATGGGGGAATTGCTCAACCCGAATGACACAAGAAGCCACTCATACAGGCCTTCATTGGTCTTGAAAGCTGTCTTCCACTCATGAGCTTCTCGAATTGAATTTGAAGGTAACCACTCTTCGAATTAGTCTTTGAAACGTATGTTTCCCCACTTAGAAAATCCATCATATCGTCCATCCCAGGTAAATGAAACTTGTACGTAATGGTAATCTTATTGATCACTCGGGAATTAGTGCACATCCGCCATTACCCTCCTTTCCTGGGAGCTAGAATAGTCGGAACAACACAAGGACTTAAACTCTCTCAAATTAGCCCTTTATCTAGTAATTCTTGCACCTGTTTTCTAATCTCCTCATTCTCTTTTGGGCTCATCTGGTAAGAAACCTTGTTTGGCAAACTGGCTCCTGGGATGAAGTCAATATGGTGACTAATACTCCATTTTGGTGGTAACTAATCTAGCAGATCATCTACCACTATCATTAAATTCCTGCAACATATCTTGTATCTCCACAGGTACTAACACTACCCTTGGTCTTCTCGCAACTACATAATCCAATTCACTCTCCTTAATCTGTTGCAGAAACTCCTTTCCTCCTAGCAACAATGCTTTCGTTCCACTTGTTTCTATTGTCTTCTCTTCTTTCATGGGTACCAAAGTATGCTTTATCCCATCTTTGACAAATCTATAACAATTTTTCTCTACATCATGGACTACCTTTCTATCATACTGCCATGGTCTTCCTAGAAGAATATGGCACACGTCCATCGACATTACATCGCAAGTCACCTTATCTTTGTACTTTCCTATCTAAAAATCTATCTCTCATTGTTCATCAACTAATAATTGGTGTCCCTTCTGCAACCACGACACCCTGTATGGAGTTGGATGTTTTGCTCTCTTCAAACCTAGTTTCTCCACAATCTCTATAGCTACCAAATTATCAATGCTCCCACTGTCAATAATCAATTTACAACATTTTCTGTGCGACTTACATACAGTCCAGAACAACGCTTTTCTTTGTGTCACATTTTCCAACTCTTTCACCGGTTTCAACAAAACCTTGTTCAACACCAAGGCTTCCCCTATTTCTGGTACATTCTCCACCTCCATTGTGGTTCCTCTGCTGCTTCAGGTTGAGCAACATACACTCCTCTCTGTCGAGCAAGTTCATTTATAGGACATTCAAATGACCTGTGTCCCCACTTGTAACACTGAAAGGCATTCCCTCTGCCTCTAACATTACCTCTTCCTCTTTGGTATGGCCTTCCTCCCTTAGTGTTACCTTCCCTCTCGGTCTATCCTAAAGTTTTAGAACTGTTTCCCTCTTCATGACTGCTAGTAGTCTTACCTCTGCCATAAGATTGTTACCTTCCTCTGCTGGAACCACGTCCTCTTCTCGCATTCTACTTCCTAGTAAGATTCTCCTCTTCCTTCAAAGCACATTGGTATGCCTGCTCCTTAGTTTTAGGAGAAAGAATGATCTGAATCGGATCCATCAAGAACTGTCAAAGAACCATGACTGTATCAGGTCGAGACAAATCTCTAAAAATTCCAAAACAGTGATAAAAAACACCCTGAACCAGTGGCAATGGAAGCTAGCGTGGAACGATGAGGACCTCGATCAAAGCGCACTAACTAAGGCCCATGGAGACTGCACAGGAGGTCAAAGTAGTCCCTGGGAGGCCCGGATCAGGAAAGTTAGGAGGCTTTTGATGTGTGATTAGTGGCATCACTGGGCGAACAAGGCCATAATGAAGGAAAAGCCCAAGCACTCGGTCGTGTGGGTGAACCAGAGAAACACGGGCGGAAAGGTGAAAAGTGCTAATGTACAAAGGTGAGACCCACGCTCTGGAAAATCGATAGTATTGATCGGGGTGCCCACAAATGGTAAGAGGTTTCAGACAAGAGCGGATCAATTCCATACATTGATCGACGCATGGCAATCAGAGGTGAGAGAAGACCACCATTGATTGAGCGCTATCGATCGAGCAAGTCAACCACATGAGATGTGTGTATGGCATTGGAGGATCTCGAGGCCCCATATCAAACAACTGAGATCATGCCCGATGGAGGAAGCAGAATCAATGAAGGAATATGCCACATTTTAGAAGGATTTGGAATGGTGGAGGAAGAATGCATCCACGACATAACTGAAGAAATGAACTGACAAAGCAGGCTGGTGCCATTTAGAGGAGGATATGTGGCCACTCCCTGAGCGTTCATGATGACACGGAATAGGGAACTCCAAGCGCAGCTGCAGAAGGTGAATTGAAAGAGGCGGAAGAGGAACTGAACAGGCATTGGAATGAATGGCTAAAAGCCCTGAATAGAGTCAGAATACATTGTTAGAGTCAGTCAGAGTGAACCTCGAGAGGAGGACTAAACACTGAGAGACAAAAACTAGAGAAGAAGGCAGTAAATAAAAAGTAGAAAGAGATAGAGGGCCAAGCTGACCAATGGCAGCATCGAGCACCAAAGAGCTTAAGAGATTCAAGCCATCCCATAGAGGAATCTGTCCGGACTGAGCACCCCATTTGGCTCTTTCCACTGACATAGAAGGTCACAGAGCTAGTAGGAAGAAGAAGAGTCTTTGTACTCCAGTGGCTCGGGGGATCCAAGAACCACCCTGCCAAGCAAAACATGCTTCAAGAGAACTCACATTGAGTCCATGTATTGTAATTCTCTACTTAAAGACACAATAAAACAAGGCCACCACTGAAAGCTGGACCAGAGATGTAGCCCTGGAGAATAGGGTGAACTCCTTATTAATTTCTTGTGTTCTTGTATTTGCTTACTATATTTCTCTACTGTCTTTCCATTCAATTGTTTGTGTATTGGCAATCTAATCAAGCCGTTGCTTAATTAACATAGACATACACCAACATATGAGTCTGTAATACCTTCGTTTAATAAATTTTTAACTGAGGTCACTCATAGGGTGATTATCAGATCAAGTGGTATCAGAGCTCTGGGTTGTAAGGCAAGACAAGCTTGTGTTGGTTAGTTGTTGAATGCTCACTATATCAAAGTTCAAATTAGGAAAAGAAGGTTCTATGGGGTCAGAGCCTCAATTCATAAAGAGATTCCTAGCTATAAAGTCTATGGTAGAAGAAATGTATAGGGACTTTAGAAAGCATAAGGATGAAGATTCATCAGGTTCTAAACAAAATAAAGAAGAATATGAGTCTCATTCCCATGACCACTCAAAAGGAAAAGGGAAAGAGAAAAGTTTTCTCACACCTCCTAATAGCCCTATGCATAATAAGAAAGCATATTTGATCAAGCTAGATGTTAAATTTGATTTCCCTATATATGATGAAGAGCTAAATGCTGAAAAGTTGGACAATTGAATTAGACAAATTGATGTGTATTATAGAGTGAAATACATCGGCTCAGACAAGAGAAAAATTCAGTTGGCAAGCCTACGCCTAGGAGGCACTGCCTTGGTTTTGTGGGAAGGTAGAACCCAAGCCGACATCAAAAGACACGGGAAGACTATCTCTGTCTAGAGTGACTTTGTTTCTGTAATCAAGAAGCAGTTCTATCCATTGGCCTACATGCAACAAGCCATGATGAATTGGTAAACTCTTCGGCATTTGAAAGGGAAAAGCGTGCAAGGGTATACTCAAGAATTTAGAAAGAGAGAATTGATTCTAGGGATCTCATTAGACTCACCAGAGACTCTTTTGAAGTACATTGGTGGTCTACACAGCTACATGAGGCATACTTAATGCCACTAGTCTAGATGAGGTATATGTACAAGCTACTCATCTAGAAGCTAGAGGAAAGAATGGAAATCCAGAAGTTGGGGGACCATCCCAACCCACTATAAGCAAGAGCAAGGAGAAAAGAAAGCAAAAGTGGAAAAAAAGGAAGGCTAACACTGCACAGAAAGGCAAAGCTTCATGCACTCACTATAAAAAGGAGGGGCATGACGATGAGCACTATTGGATTTTGCATCCAAAGCTGAAACCTAAGAAGTCCGAGGGCAAGAAGAAGAAGACTGTTGTAGATATTCAGAAATATTTGGGATCAGACTTGGGAGATGAAACAATCATTGCAGCCACAGGTATAAAAGGTAATAATTCTGAAGCATCTACTAGTAATCCTGCTATTGATGAAGAACTTGAGAGAAAAAAAAATGAGCTTTTCCATATTCAAGTTGTTTCCAAGAATCAAAAGATTGATAATTTGTTTGATAGTGGCTCATAAGTAAATTTGATTTCTGAAGCAATTGTAAATAAATTGGAATTAGCAGCTACACCTCACAAGAAACCATACCCATTAGGATGGTTGAATTATAAAGCACAACTATGATTGACTAGACAGTGCAAGCTCAAGTTTTCTTTTCGGTCAGTATTTCTAGATGAGGTTGAGTTAGACATAATTCCTTTGGATATATGTGGAATTGTTTTAGGAAGTCCTTAATTGTATGATAGAAAAGCTATTTTCTGTAGAGCTGAGAACAAGTATCTACTTGTTAAAGATGAAATCGAATACTTTGTAAGAGCTCACAAGCTCAAGAATAATTATACTCTAATAAATTCTGGGCAGATGAAAAGAATGATAAATTCATGTAAAAAAATTCTTACTAATGGTTGTAAAGGAAAAGAAACCTGATCAAACCAATGTATCTGGGAGCTGTAATGCTCAGCAGTAAGCTAATATAGAAAACATTGTTTCAAAATATGATGTCTTGTTTCAGGAACCAAAAGGTCTGCCACCCAAAAAGGAAATAGTACATGATATTATTTTGCAGCATGATGTTCCATTGTCTAACATTGGGATGTATAGGTTGTCTGCTTTAGAGAATGCTGAAATCAAGAAGCAGGTGCAGGAGTTTCTCGAGAAGGGATTTATGAGGCCTAGCACATCACCATCCAGGTCACCAATCATTTTGGTGAGAAAGAAAGATGGCTTCTGGAGAATGTGCATTGACTACCGAGCATTGAATAAGATAAAAATCAAAATAATTATTCCCTTCCCCACATAGATGACCTTTTAGATGAATTGAAGGAAGCTGTTTATTTCACCAAGCTGGATTTGCATAGTGGATACCATCAGGTCAGAGTTGTAGAGCAAGATGCATGGAAGACTACTTTCAAAATAAAGTAGGGATTGTATGAGTGGTTGGTTATGCCTTTTGGCTTGACCAATGCCCCTACTACTTTCATTTTATTAATGGATGATGTATTCAGGCCTTTTCTCGATGATTTTGTTATTGTGTATCTCGATGACATTCTGATTTTTAGTAAAACATGGGAAGAACACTTAAAGCATGTTAAGAAGACATTAGATGTTTTAAAAAGAGAAAAACTTTATGTTAAACTCTCAAAATGTGAGTTTGGCAAAACATATCTAAATTATTTGGGTCATATAGTAGGGGGTGATGAATTGAAAATAGATCCCTCTAAAGTGGCAGTCATTGTAAACTAGCCTAAACCCAAGTCTGCTACAGAAGTGAGAAGCTTCTTAGGAGCAGCAGAATATTGGAGGAAGTTCATTTCTAATTTTTCCTCAATTACAGCTCCGTTACATGCTTTGACATGATTGAACAAGGTGTTTCAGTGGGGAGGAAAACATCAAAAAGCCTTCGACACCTTGAAAGAAAATATTAGTACAACACTTGTACTAGCATTGCCTGATCTACAAAGTCCGTTTGAAATCCAAACAGATGCCAGTGACTATGCCATGGGAGCAGCGTTGACACAGCATAGTAAACCCATATGTTATCATTCTAAGACTTTTAATCTTACAGTAGTTAACTATCCTACATATGATAAAGAATTGTATGCATTAGTTCAGAGTGTGAAAAAGTGGAAACATTACTTAATGGGCAAAGAGACAGTAATTCATACTGATCATCAACCACTTCAATATCTACACTCCCAAATTAAGTTGCAGCAATCAAGACATTATAGATGGATGGGTTTTCTACAACAGTTTCATTTGGTCATCAGATATAAAAAGGGCATACATAACAAAGTTGCATACATGTTATCTAGACCCATTATAAATGCATCTACTATACTTAAGCATAATTCTGTATTACATGAAAGTTACATTGAACAATATGCTCAAGATATAGACTTTAAAAATGTATATGCAACTTTGAGTCAAGGTAAAATGGTAGAAGAATTGGACTATCATGTGTAGGACTGACTCTTATATCATTGTGGGAAACTCTGCATTCCACAAACCGAGAGAGTAAAAACTATTAGAGAGGCACACACTTCTCTGATATCAGGTCACTTTGGGGTAAGTAAAATAGTTGCACGGCTACAAAGATTTTGTTATTGGAAAGAAATGAATGAGACAGTTTCTAGATATTTAAGACTCTATACTATGTGTGCTAAAAGCAAGCCCAACAATAGAAAACTAGGCTTGTACACTCCATTACTAGTTTCTTCTCACCCTTGGGAAAGTGTTTTCATGGATTTTGTTGGAGGACTGCCTAAAACTAGGAAAGGTCATGATTATCTATATGTAGTTGTGGATAGGTTCAACAAAAATGTATTTTGATACCTTGTAATAAACAGATTACAACTGAACAAACTACAAAATTATTCTTTGAACATGTATGGGTTCATTTTGGATTACCCACTTCTATTGTATCTAATCGAGACATCCAATTTATGGGGAAGTTCTGATCAAGTTTGTGGGAACTGATGGACACCCAACTAAAGAAACTCACTCTTTTCATCCACAAACCAACATATAGATAGAAGTAGTTAACATGACAGTGATCCAGTTACTCAGGGGATATTGCAGCAAACATCC
Organism: Pinus taeda; assembly: GCA_000404065.3. Lineage (NCBI taxonomy): Eukaryota > Viridiplantae > Streptophyta > Pinopsida > Pinales > Pinaceae > Pinus > Pinus taeda. Next base: position 126,515 of record APFE030033586.1, read on the forward strand.
TAAGCTTTGGGATGAACATTTGTGTTATGTGCAGCATGCTTACAACAAAGAAAAACACTCTTCTACATAGAGATCTCCTTTTGAGACCTATTTTGGTTTCATACCAAGGTCTCCTTTGGATTTTGTCTTTGGTAAAGATATTAGGGTTGATGGACGTAGTGATGTGGAAAAGGCAACTAGGTTCATTGAACAAATCCAGTATATCTGCCAGGCAGTACAGGGACAGCTAGAAAAGAGCCAAGCCAAATACAAGGCTAGGCATGACAAGCATCGGATGGAGCATAGTTTTCAAGTTGGAGACCAGGTCTGGTTGTATATCAATAAGGACAAGATGCAAGGTGAAGGTAAAAAGCTAAAGTCTATCAGTTATGGACCTTTTAGAATAATTGAGAAGATTGGTGAAACTTCTTTTAGCCTTGATCTACCAGCTTACATGCACATCTACTCAGTTGTAAATGCAGATTGCTTGAGATTGTTTGAACCCTCAATGATTGAGGATCCTGAAGAGCTAAGTCAATTGCCTTCTGTTGATGACCTGCTACCTGAATATCTTAATGAATTGCAGGAAGACACAGTCTTGGAGAGGAAGGTGAGGACAACACACAGGGGAGATGTGAAGTACCTCAAGATTGGGCTCAAAGGTTCAAAGCTAGGCAGTGCAAAGTGGATTGAGATTGGATGAGTGAGAAAGCAATATCCTCACTTAGTCGATGCTTGAAAACCAACTTTTGGTGGTCGAAAATCTTTTTCAGTGGGAAGGCCCTGATCCAAATCAGATCCATCAAGAACTGTCAAAGAACCATGACTGTATCAGGTTGGGACAAATCTCTAAAAATTCTGAAACAGTGATCAAAAACACCCTAAACCAGTGGCAATGGCAGCCAACGTAGAACGACGGGGGCCTCAGTCAAAGCATGTTGATCGAGGCCCATGGAGACTGCACGAGAGGTCAAAGTAGCCTGTGAGAGGCTCAGATTGGGAAAGTTAGGAGGTTTTTGATGGCACATTGCTAGGTAAACAGGGCCATAATGAAGGAAAATCCCAAGCACTCAGTTGTGTGGGGGAACCAAAGAACCATGGGTGGAAAAGCGAAAAGCGCTAACGTACAAAGGTGGGACCCATGCTCTAGAAAACCAGTGGTATTGATCGGGGTGCCTAGAAATGGTAAGAGGTTTTGGATGAGAACGGGAGGATTCCATACATCGATCGATGTGTGGCAAGCGGAGGTGAGAGAAGACTACTCTTGATTGTGCACTATCGGTCGAGAAAGTCAATTGCATGGGACGTGCATATGGCATCCGATCTGGAGGCCCCAAATCAGATGGCTGAGATCGCGCCTGATGGAGGAAGTTGAATTGACGAAGGAATACGCCACATTTTAGAAGGATTTGGAATCCCTTTAACCACCACAATGGAGGAAGAACGCATCCACGATGTAAATGAAGAAATGAACCGACAAAGCAGGCTGGTGCCATTTAGAGGAGGACATGTGGCCACTCCCTGTGCGTTCATGATGATGTCGAACAAGGAACTCCAAGCGCAGCTGCAGAAGGTGAATCGATAGAGAAGGAAGAGGAACCGAACAAGCATTGAAATGAATGGCTAAAAGCCATGAACAGAGAGAGAATACATAGTTAGAGTTAGTTAGAGTGAACCCCGAGAGGAGGATTGAACACCGAGAGATAGAAACCAAAGAAGAAGGTAGTAAAGCAAAAGCAGAAAGAGACAGAGGACCAAGCTGATCAGTGGTAGCATTGAGCACTAGAGAGCTTGAGAAATTCAAGCCATCCCATAGAGGAACCTATCTGGACTGAGCACCCCATTTGGCTCTTTCCACTGAAGACCAAAAGGTCACAGAGCTAGTAGGAAGAAGAAGAGTCTGTGTACTCCAGTGGCTTGGCGAATCCAAGAACCACCCTGCCAAGCAAAACCTACTTCAAGAGAACTCACATTGAGTCCTTGTATTGTAATTCTTTGCTTAAAGACAAAATAAAACAAGGACACCACTGAAAGCTGGACTGGAGATGTAGCCCTGGAGAATAGGGTGAACTCATTAATTTCTTGTGTTATTGTATTTGCTTATTGTATTTCTCTGTTGTCTTTCCATTCAATTGTCTATGTATTGGCAATATGATCGATCCATTGCTTAATTAACATAAACATACACCAACATATGAGTTTGTAATACCTTCATTTAATAAATTTTTAACTGAGGTCACTCATAGGGTGATTATCAGATCAAAGAATGATGATCTCATCTAGGATCTCCATCCATAGGCCATTCACAAATGTTGTTGTCTTTTCAGGGGTATCTTCCACATATCCTACTCTCAAATTTACTTTATAAAACATTTCAGTGTACTCCTTGACAATCATCCCTCTCTGTCTCAGGTTTTGTGCCTATTTGTAAAGGTCAATTTGATAATATTTAGGCATAAACTTACTCGTCATTTCCGCTACCATTCTGTCCCAACTTCTAATCAATGGTTTATTTAGTCTTCTTCGTTTTTCCTGTACACCATTCCACTATAATGTTGTGTGTCCTTTCAACTTTGTAATAGAAAATTTGATCTTCTTGTCTTCACTAATTTCTTCATATTCAAAATACTTATCTAGTTCACTAATCCAGTCCAATAGTGCCTCTGTGGACAAGCTGCCATCATAACTAGAAAATTCTGGTTTTGTTTTACTACTGGCCAACAAAACTGATCTTAACAATCCAAGTTTTCGTGCCTCCTCATTTTTCCCTTCTATTTCTACTACATTTTCTTCCTCTTCACTATCATCCCCACCATCAGGATCCCTACGTCTTCTTGCTTCTAATGCTGCTAATTGTGCATTCAAAACTCTAATATCTTCTTTTAATCCATCATCTACTACTCTTCTATTACCTCTGCCTTGGCCTCTCTTGCCTACCTCCATCTTTGTTAAGAAGAGCAACCTGCTCTGATACCAAAAAATTCGTGGCGATGTATCTGATGTAATAAATATGGTTGTTGGGATTTTATGTTATTGTATTAATATGTGTGTCGGTCACTTCTTACCGATTAACGCGGTCATGGTGCTATACCCCTGTAGCTTCTGAGGAAATTTTTAGAATTAATTTATGTTGTGGCTCTACCTGTGTGCTCACCGTTGTGATTTCTCAGCCTATTGATGCTATTTTTCACTCTGCCGGTCTATGCATGCTTGTTACTGTTCTGTCTGTGTGAGGGTCTTTGGTGTTAATGTCTATCAGCTGGTTAGCACTATATTCTGTTTTGTTTTAGTGACCTCAACTTAGTTTAACAAGCATTCTTCTCACAATGCGTCATCTTATCTTCAATGAGTTGGTTCACTATGTTTTTCTGTTGTATTTCCCTTTGGGCTTCAATGCTCTTGCCTAGTGCTCTGCTCTCTGTTAGTCTCATTGGGCCATTTGATACTCGGCCCTCTCGTCTCTACAATTCTTTCGTTGGCTTGGTGGTTGGCTCAACCTCTAAGGTGCTCTACGATGCATCCAAAGTAAGTTTTAGCTCTAGTTATACTTGTTTTATCCTCTTTTTCCATTCTGTTAATCTCTCGGCTCCTTTGTGAGTAGGGCGTTCATGCATACCCAATATATGGTGCTCTATTCTCAACGTCAAGTTCATCAATCGGTCACATTTTCTCTACAGGTAATGTTTTAATGGCTTCCACTTAATGCTGGTCATTATTTTGTGTTTCCTTCAGGTTTTCAACTCATTATACTAATGATTTACTGGTAATTCACTTTCCTGTTCGCTTGTGTGTAGTCTTCCAAGCCTGGAGCATGGTTCTGCTATTCTTGCTTGGTCAGATTTGAACCCTCCTGGTTATTCTCTCACTCTTCTCTGTAGAGTGTTTCCATCTAGGTTTTAGCTAGGGTTTAGTAGATGTTTGGTTGACGCCTTCAATAGTGGGAAGCCCTATATCTTTCAGTTGCTAGTTCATAGTTCTTTCAGACTTGGTTTGAATACTGTGTGTTTTCTTAGGCATTGTGGTGAACCCATCTTTATCCAGCTATCATGTTGTGTTGTATACTTTCGTTTTTGTTTTTGGTGAAGCTTTGCCTTTAACCAGCTATCACGATTCTGCTACTCTTAACTTATACTTGTATAAAGAGGACTCTGTCAGAGTCTGGCACCCTTTCATTTTACAGTGGAATAATATCTTGACTTTGAATGTTTGTATTTATTTTAATATTATGGGCACGAGAATGTGTGCTCTTATGGTATGATGTCAGTATTCAATTTAGAATCCTTTGTTTGTTATCTCTAGGAATGTGTAAATGAACTATTTAATCTTGAGTGCAATATTTATGCTTCTTTGTAAACGAAAATGTAATGGTTTGGAAAGTAAAAGGGTTACCTGTTCATTCGCCTTAGGGTTTTTGTCTCTATTTTTTATGTAGAACTTTATCATTCAAATGGCATCTAATGCTTTCTTCTCTAGACAATATTCGCCCTGTCACTCTAGGGTGATTCTCTGTTTGTTGATTCTTAGCACCTGCAATTTCCCTTCTATCTTCTTACACACTGAAATTTACATCTCACTGATAAACATTACACAAGAATTATTTTGACAAATGATTTGTTAATAACTGTTATTTCTGGTAATAAATTCCTATTAACACAATGCACAAATCATAAAACTCAACAGACTCAACAACTTCTGCTAATTTCTTTCCCCTTTCTCTTGGCAGTGGGCCCTCTATGGGAATTGGAATTGGCTTTTAAACCTCTCCCTCTTTCATTACAGTTGGGAAACTATTTCCCCAATTAGCCAAACACAAAAAAAATTATATTTAAAAGAAACATTTAACTAATCTAACTTAACTAACCTTAACAGTCTTCTGTAAAGTTACATAACAATTAAAAACTCAAACAATTCTAAGAAAAGGTTTCTGTCTCTACCACCTCGACAGGAAACGAAAATGTTTCTTCCAGACATTACCTATTAATGAGATTCTCCTGCATCAAAGAAGGTTAAATTTAAGTTTCCCTATAGTTTATGTGAAGGGAATGACCCCATTCACCTTTGTCCCTATCCAGATGAAGCCCAAAAAGTGTTGGATAACCATCCTTCTTCTTCGCACCGACTTCCATTTGGTTACAGGAGACTCTCCCTTAATCCTTCACTATTTGATGAAGTGATTGACCCAAATCAACCATCAGTCAAACCCACTCTCTCTAAATGTGAATCCCATGAGTCTATACATGACCAATCACAGGTCGAGGAAATAGTTGACCCGATTTCACCTTCAATTGATTGTACCTTTCCCGTAGAGAGTGAATATGATACCACTCAGGTTCTTTTCATTTCTTCAGATTCCAATGAGCTTGGAGGTAACCCTCCTATTCCATTAAGACAAGAGGAAAATCCTCCCATTCGCGTAACTCAAGGGGGTAATTCTCCTGTTCTTACGGTACCCCCTCCAAGTAGTTTGGTCACTTCCTTTGATTGGAATTGACTGGCAGGATGACATCTTCCTTCTTATGTGCCTTTCTAAATCATAATACAGGTTTATAATATGATTATATCTAGAACTATTATAGATGAAGTTGCATATGTGAGTATCCTTTCCTCCACTGCTTGGCAAGCACTCGGTTCAGTGCCACTTGTGCTTGTTACCCAGAATCTATTGGCTTTAAATAGAGGAACTAGTTAACCATTAGGGATCCTTCGTCAGTTGCTTATTAATTTGGGAGGAAAAATTGTTTATCTCAATGTGATGGTAGTCCTAGGACCTTTAGATTACAACTTACTTCTTGGGCACGACTATGTTTATGACATGGGAGCTATTGTTTGAACACTCTTTCGGGTGATGTGTTCCTCGCATGAAGGAAAAATTGTCACCGCTGACGAACTTTTGTTTCCCAGACCAAATATGGCTTCCAGTCAACCATCTTCCATAAATGGTCCCTTTTTCCCAATGGTATCTTCCCTTCCATGGGTCAATTATGTAGCAACCCGTTCCATGCCTACATCAACTGCCGATCAATTCCGTGATGTTGTGCATTATGTATTCGGGGCATTAGAATTGGATCTCTCTAATGGATTCCTTGCTATGTATCCCTTCCAGAGCATTGTTCTCCCATCTGATGAGAACCTCTTGGAAGTCATGACCTCTTATGGGTTGTGATCAAGGAATCATGAGTAGAGTTACTTGTCTTTTGTCAAGCTCATTAAAAAATGAAACAAGGAATATGAGCATAATTCCTTTCTTATGTCAAGCTTGTTAGAAAATGAAACAAGTAATATGGATAGTTCTTTTACTGTGTCAACCTCATTAAAAAATGAAATAGATCCCAGAGCATAGTTCCTTGTCTTGTGTCAACCTCGTTAAAAAATGAAACAAGGAATCTAAGCAGAGTTCTTTGTCTTGCGTCACGCACATTAAAAAATGAAACAAGGTCCCCTGGAGAAAAGTTCCAATTCGAGTCTTTGATTAGATCTCTTAAAATCTTGGTCGAGTCTTTCACTTGATTTCGTAAATTAACCTTCATTCCATCCACTTGATAGCCACGAGTATTCTAGTTAGGTGAATGTATTGAAGCTTGGGGGCCAAGCACCTAGAAGCGAGTCATCATGTTAGGGGCATGTAAACAATCTCAAGCATAGTTTTTTCATGGTTCAAGCTTGTGTAAAAATGAACCCAGCTTGTGTAAAAATGAAACTGAATCCAAGCATAGTTTTTCATTTCAAGCTTGTGTAGACATGAAACTGAATCTAAGCATAGTTCCCTATGGTTCAAGCTTGTGTAAAAATGAACCCATCTCCATTTTAACCGCTGTGATTTCCATTCTATCAGCCTCTTCCATCATATGAGCCTTGATTTTTCTCCTTCCATCTTCACTATCTGCTTGGCTGATCATACTCTTTCACTTGGTTGTTTTACCCTTTTTTGAGGAACAATTGCAATGAGTGGTCTTATTAGTCAACCTTTTCACATAAATCAGCATGTTTTCAGAAGTTCCAACATCACTAGAACCAGTTACTATCCTAGACACCACTCGTTCATCTAAGTGAAGTCCTCTTTAACCTCTTTTCATACTCTAAAAATATGAAAACATTTCCAAGTGCTTTCCTTTTAAACTCATAAATGGATTGGAAATGACATCTACTCAGTATAAGTTTAACCCTTTTCCGGACTGAGATAGATTAATTATGAAAAAGGAATACATTGATCGAACATGGTCAATAGGTTCTCTCTTGTATTATTTTATCCTTTTTCGGAGTTCAGAGACAAATTTATAAAAAAGAACTTGTGGAGTCTTCTTTTTGTCCCTTTTCAAACTCTCTAAACATGAAAAGGACCAAGTTCTCATTATCGTTAAACTCATTAAAACATCAAATAGAGACAAACTTGTCCATCATGACAAGACCGAGTTTCACCTTCGCTAGACTCGTTAAAACATCACATACCGATGGATTCACCCAAAGCATGGAATTATACTACAAGCATACGTTATCCTCCTCAAGCTTGTTAAAAAATAAAGAGGTACTGTTCAACAATGACTGGGGAAAATGGGAAAAGGGATAAATCACTTTATGGTAGCAAGTCGCTCTTCAACATGACACTTTCACTTCATCTACGTGACTATTTGGGTTGGGTCATCTGCTTGATGGTTCTCATACCTATGGTATTGTTAGCCCTGAGGAGTAGCGTTGCTATTTTGAAGGCTAAAGGAGGGAAAGGGTCTACTCTACTGTTGTGGATAAGTCCTCATATGGTCCATCTATTCACTTTTCTCACTCATCCACTCTCATCTACGTTCACTCATGTCCTAACCCAACTCTCACATCACAAAACCCACTTTTTCCTTGACCCTACGTAAATTAACCCATTCTTGCCCCGAAAACCTCACCTTTCTGCCCATATGCACCCTTCGCACATTTCTCAAGGACATCCCGTACCTCTGTGTCCCCTTGCCATCGATCTTCCCACTGATCAGATGATCAACACTTCACCCGACAAACTCTACATGCTCGATCAACCACCACCATTAGATCATTCCCACCAAATCTAATGGCTATCACACATATCGCTCAGAAAACAAGCGAGAGGGATACCTGCCTGAAAAAGGTGATTTCCTCTCTCTCCTTCGTTGCTACATGGTGCCTGATGAATGGAATTGGGTGGGCTCTGAACTTTACTGCTTACCTCTTGATGACCGCCTGATAGAAACCATTCCTACTCAAATGAAACTAACACATATTTCATTAAAATTAGAAAAGAATTATTACAAGGACATCACTATAATTTATCCTTTTGGTTATATCGAAATTCTAGATCCACTATTTAATTCCAAATTTAATGAAATATGTGCTAACTGCTCCCAGACATTATCTTTCAAACACTTCTATCTCCCGATAGCCATTCGATCTAATCATCTGAGATTTGATGGCTCGGACTTATTCAGCTCCCGCCATGACTTCCAGCCTCCGGCGGTTGATCTCCTCCATCCATTCCTCCTTATCTAATGGCTCTCATTCACAATCATCCGAGTTCATCCTCCACTGCCCAACCAATGTCCTCACCATCGATCCATCCCATCCAACGGCCCATATGCCTCCGTACCTCGCTTCCCATTAGTCACCCTCTAAGGAAAGTTGGTGGCTCTGTCAGTGTTTGTGATAGTCAGATAGTTGAACTAAAATAATGGAATACATGGTTGAAAGGGGAAAAACCAGTAGCATGATGTAGTTGAACTAACAGAAATGATCATGGAACATCATAGCACGTGCGAGCCACCTGACAGCGCGACGAAATGACCAGAATTTGGTTACTGTGTTTGTTAGAAATAGAGCCCTTGTGCTCATGCTTGTCTAATTATGGCATCAAGTAGTTAGAAGATAGAGGGGATAGATTAAGACATCTCGAACCCTAGAGAGCCTGTGAGCATTGTAAAAATCCTATAAATGGTTGAAAGCTAGAGGAAACAAGGGTTCAACTTTTGGAGACTGTGGAGACTCTGCTCCTTTAAGCTTCTCATCTTCATTTTAGCAATATAAGCTTCTTTTGTTGTTACATGTTCAATTGCCATTTTCTCCTTTATTCTAAGCTTGCACTTGAATAGGTTATTCATGTTTTTCTTTTATGCCTAATGCCAGATAACTATCATCTTATCTCTGTGTTGATAAATTAGATTTGCAAGCTTCATTTATGTCCTGTAGCTAGCCATTCATATGTTTTTATGTATGCATCTGTTGGTACAGTCAGTATTCTCCATCTATCCATTGAATCTATAAACTATTGAGCATTAGTGGTCTAAAGCCTTGTAAAGTTGAGGGCGTTCATGCATGTGATCTGACTTGATCCAAACCATCATCCATTCAAATAGTTTTGAGAATGATATTGAAGATTTATATGTTACCAGGTATCTCCAAGCTACAACCTAGGAGAGCTTCCTGAGTGATAACTTAATTGGCACTGTTGCCAGGGAGAGGAAGATGAAGCTCAAATTCCCTGGGAGATGACACAGATCCAGTTTTGATGATAGACAAAGTCTAGGCACTTTTTTGGTTGTAATAATCTATTTGGCAACTCTACCGGAGGATGAACCTCTTGGCGAATCCACTCCATAGTTCTGACTTAGTTTGTGAGGCATACTCAGAGAAATCCTTTGAAGCCACAAGCTGACCCAATATTTGATCCTAAAAAGATCATCAAAGAAATAAAGTCATCGTAGAAAGGAGCATCAGGTTTAGGTAGTTCTAAACAATATTTTATACCTCTTCAATAAAATCCTACAATAGAACAAATACAAGTTGAGAGTATAGCATCTAATACTAGCAGTGAAGAAAAAATCTCAGAGATTCGTAAAGCTCATTATTCTTTAGGTTCTCTTTTTATTGTAAGCCCAAAGGAAACCTCACCTCCTATCCATCATACTCCATTATTCCTACCAATCACTCCTCAACCCTCTTTCATTCAAACTTCCAGTACTCTTATAGCCATCAGAGCTATGGTAGGACCACAAGCACCTACCAAAATGGAAAGAATCATAGCTGCTAGGTATGGACCTCTAGTACTACCCACTCCTTTGAATGCCATGCCTACATGAGAATATGAAATGTATAGGCCTATGTTCACTAGGACTGAAGGTGTTTTAGCTAAGGAACATCTTGAATCATCCTATAACTCTACTGATAGTCTGGAGATTAGTTAAGATGATGTGTGGATGAGAGTCTTTGTCAAAAGCCTAGATGGAGAGGCTAGAAAATCAATCAGAGAACTGACCTCGAGTCTATAGCAGATATGAGGCTCTAGATGATGTATTCCTAAAGCACTGGGGGGATAATAAGGATCTACTCTACTACCAAATTGAGTTTGGGAACTTAAAGAGGGAAAATGGTGAGTTGTTGTCTGATTTTAATAAGAGGTTTAATGACATGTAGATCAAGATACCAACTAACGTAAAACCCACCACTACCTCTGCTAAACTCACATATGCCAGTGCCTTTGATTCTTACTTTTGTCTACTATTGAGGGAGAGACGATGTGCTACTCTGGCTGATATGTAGGATGCAGCCTTGGAAGTAGAATCAAACATCATGGTTGCAGAGAAGCTCAAGGGAAATGTTGATAGGAGGAGACAAATGGGTGAATCTTAATCATCTTCAGATCCCAATATAGATAAAATGAACAAGATGATAGAGTCATTAGCATCTAAAATCTCCAAATTAAAAGTTGAGCAGCACCTTGGGAAAAGAATATTTCCTAATTCCTTTGCTCCTAGAAATTCAAATCCATATAGAAGAGCTAATGAGTAGTTGCAGATTTTGCAAAGAAGCAAAGATACCAATGAAGACCAAAGGGTGAAGACCCCTTTCCAGAATGTATTCATGGAAGAAGAGAAGCCTGAAGAAGATAATGAGATCCATTTTCTGGAAGACAAAGGGAGCTTCCTCCTTTTTGACCTCAGCTGCCTATGAAAAGTCATTATTCAATGACCAAATTAACCAAGAATGGGATGGTAAAGTTGTTTTGCAAACTGAATATTGGCACAGATATGATTTGAGGTTGAAGATGAATAATTCCAAGGAAACTCATGTTCAAAGACTTGTTTTCCCTACAGTAAAACAAGCTAATAAGTGAAAGCAACCGGCAGTTGATCCCATCATCCTCAAAGCTCCATCTCACGAGGTAAGAGGCCTTGACAAGTCTCCTTCTCCTTTCAGATTTTAATCAGAAATTTAGAAGCTAATAATACCTATACCTCTGATTGAACTAGTGAAGAATGATTCCTTCAAAAGATCTATCCTCGAGGCCCTTGAGCCTAATTCCATCCAAGCCTACACTGACTATGTAAATCTACAAGATGACAAACTAGTTGTTGCTCTTAGCCCAATGATTGAAACCTATGATGACAACTCCCCATCATTCTATGTCTCTCTGACTATTCATGACAAAATCCTTCACAACTACCTTCTAGACATAGGAGCCATCCATAATCTAATGCCCAAGGCTGTCATGGATGAATTGGGTCTTGACATCCCCAAGCCTTATCATGACTTGTTTTCTTTTGACTCTAGAAAGGTGAAATGTTTGGGATTAATCAAGGACCTAGCCACCACCTTGTCTCAACTACCCATGAAGAGCATGATGATGGATATTGTGGTAGCAGATGTACCCACCAAGTTTGGCATGTTTCTTTCTAGGGGTTGGATCAAGAGATTAGGTGGAGCATTGCAAAATGATCTATCCTATGCTACTGTCCTATTTTTTGGAGGTGAAAGTAAGAGATTATACAAAGAAGCTCAATTAGCTTATATCATCAGTGATGTGAAGAATCCCACTAATCATCCCATCTATGCTATCGACATTGATTTTGGAGCATGTATTCTTCAGATTGAAGAATACCAGTTGGCCTCCACACAGCTTAAGAAACCAGTTTGCCAGATCATAGAGGAAGAAGGCCCACAAATTTGGGACATGTTCTTTGATGGAGCTTGCTCTAAGGAAGCTGCAGGGGCAGGTGCAGTACTTGTGTCCCCAACACAAGAATGCATCATTTATCTTTCAAGTTAACTTTTCAGGTCACAAATAACATAGTAGAATATGAAGCCTTGATATTGGGCTTAAACGCTACTAAAGAAATGGGCATCAAAGGTTTGAAAGTTTTTGGAGACGCAGACCTTATCATTTAACAAGTCAACAAAACTTTCCAAGCAAAGCATCCAAGGCTGAAAGCATACAGGGATGAGGTATGGAAGCTCAAGGACTCTTTTAATATTTTCTACATTACTTACATCCCGAGAATGAAGAACTAGCTTGTTGATTCCCTTGCTGTGTCAGCTAGCACGTTTATTCCTCCCTCCTAAATTGACTTATGAAGTTCAGGTGAAATATAGACCATCTCTGCCTGACAATGTCAAATACTGGAAAGCTTTTGAAGATGATGATGAAATTAATAGGTTTTTACAAGTCATTGATGAATTTTTTAAAATGCACATTGACCAAGAAAATGAAACCATTGAAGAATGCAACTAGTCTAGGCTAAAGGACGAGATTGGTGAGGACAAAATTGTTCAACTTCCTAGTAACCATATGCCCAAAGGATTGGTGCCCCTACAGAATCTGTTTGATCATAATGATGTACTTTATAAGCTTGCCAAAAAAGAAAATGAGTCTGTTGTTCATAAACATAATCTAGGGAGTCCAACCCATCCAAAGTACATAAATCTATCCATCCACTTGTCTTCTGCCCAGAGTTCCTAGAATTACACCCTGTTGAAGAAATTTGATGATGTTTTTGCTTTGGAATACAATTATCTTAAGACCTATGACACAAACATCATTCAGTATATGATTCCACTCGAGAAGAACACCACCCCTTTTAAGCAGTGTTAAGACTTATCAGCCCTCTCTTACTACCTTTGATTGAAAAGGAAATCAAGAAGTTGTTGGATGACAAGATCATAGATCCCCTAAGGCATTCAAAGTGGATAGCTAACCTTGTGGTAGTAAGAAAGAAGAATGCAGAAATCAGGCTTTGTGTTGACTTCAGGAATCTGAACAAATGCTCTAAAAAAGACAACTATCCCCTGCCTAAGATGGAACACTTGCTGCAAAAAGTTTATGGGGCTAGAGTCATGTCTTTCTTAGATGGATTTTTAGGTTATAATCAAATTTTTGTACATCCAGAAGATCAGGAAAAGACTGCCTTGACTACTCCTTGGGGCACTTTCATGCACTCCAAAATGTTTTTTGCACGGATGAACGTTGGGGCTACTTTTGAGAGGCCCATGGACATAGCCTTTGTGGGAGAGAAGGACATGTTTGTCCTTATTTACCTTGAAGACATAACAATCTTTTCCAGCACTCACAAAGACCATTTGCAACATTTGAAGAAGGTGTTTCTAAAGTGTAGATAGTTTGGAATTTCTGTGAACCCAAAGAAGTCACAGTTTTCTCTAGAAGAAGGAAAACTTCTAGGACATATTGTTTCTGGTGAAGGTGTGAAGATTGATCCAACAAGAGTTCAAGCAATTCAGACATTGTCTATCCTAAGATCAAAAAGGGACATCCAATCTTTCCTGGGTAAGATCAAATTTGTTAGGAGGTTTATAACAAACTTTGCAGAACTAGTGAAGCACATCACTTCCATGCTAAAGAAAGGATCAAAAATAAAATGGACAGATACTGCAAGAAGCTCTTTTGAAGCCATCAAACAAGCTGTAATGGAAGCTCCCACTCTAGTCAACCCAGATTACATGAAGGAGTTCTATATCTTCTCTTTTGCCTCTTATGATACACTTGCAACAATTCTGTTGTAGAAAAATGATGAAGGCGTAGAGCGCCCTGTGGCCTTTTTCAGCAAAACTCTGAGGGATGCTGAACTAAGGTATGACCTTATTGAAAAACAAGCTTATGCTCTCATAAAATCTTTAAAGGCATTATAAATTTATATCCTACATTCCAAAGTGATTGCATATGTACCTTCGGCCTCAATAAAAGATGTTCTAACTCAGCCAGATATTGATGGAAAGAGAGCTAAATGGATTGCAAAATTCATAGAGTTCAACATAAAGGTGAAGCCCAACAAGCTTGTCAAAGGGCAATGCTTGGCTAAACATATGGCTGAGGAAAATTGCAGTTTGCTAGACATAAATTGCATGGGTTCAAATTCAGGTGATGAGCAGACAGAGGAAGTAGCAGAAGAGCAAGTGCAGAATCAGTCTTTGGCTGAAATTCTAGCCACCTATGAATGGTATTCTAGTATAGTTCATTTTCTGCAGAAGCTAGAAGTCCCTCTAGGGCTTAGCTGAAGTCAAGCCCTAGACATTAAGCTCAGATAAGCAAAATTCTACATTAATAAAACCCTGCTTTATTAGAGACACCCATCAGGAATCCTCTTGAGATGTCTAGATAAAGGACAATCTGTGGAAGTCATGCACTAGTTTCATTCTAGCATCTGTGGAGGGCATCATTATTGGAAAACCACAGCCCACAAGATACTGAGAGCTAGGTATTATTTTCCTACTCTGTTCTATGATGTGTTTTCTTTAATCAGGTCTTATGACAAATGTCAGAGGTTTGTAGGAAGACAACAACTAAAATCTCTACCCTTGACGCCAGTACACAACAATGGTCCTTTCCAGCAGTGGGTCTTGGACTTTATAGGTGAGATCAACCCACATTCTAGTGGCCAAAACAAATGGATCTTGGTAGCCACTGATTATTTCACCAAGAGGATTGAGGCTATACCCACTAAGAAAGCTAATTATCAAGTTGTCATAAAGTTCTTGAACGAGAATATTTTCACTAGATTTGGTTGCCCAACAAAACTAGTCACTGATAATGCAACAAATTTCAAGGCAAAAGAATTAGTGGACATGACCGAATCCATGGACATTCAATTGCTGCATTCTACCTCATATTACCCTCAAGGCAATGGCCTGACAGAATCATCTAACAAAAGTCTTGTAAGGATAATAAAAAAACTGTTGGAGGACAAAAAAAAGAGTTAGGATTCCAAGTTGAAGTTTCCACTGTGGGCTGATAGAGCTACCAACAAGAAGTCGAAAGGAAATTCTCCATTTAAGCTGGTTTATGGTGCTGATGTTGTTTTTCATATCCAGCTTATTCTCCCTATGGCCAAATTATTTCAAGAAGAACAGGATGAAGTGAATGACATAGTAAGGAGAATGAATAACCTGGTTGAATGACAGCAGATCAGAGAGCAGCTAGTTGAGAAGTCAAAAGTTCATCAGATGAAAATCAATTAAACCTTTGACAGGAAGGAAAAAGTGTAAAATTTCCAAGTTGGTGATTGGTTTCTCAAATGGGATGCATTGAAGGAAAACAAATGTAATCATGGTAAGTTTGAATCCTTATGGACAGGTCCATTTGTCATCGCTTAAATTCAACAGAACAATACCTTTATTCTACACAGTCTGGAAGGAGAAGATGTTTTTGGTGGCCCAGTCAATGGGCAGTTCTTGAAACTTTATTTCATTTAAGGGTTTAAAGCCTTGATATTGTAAATATGTTTCTCAGTTTTTATTTTCTATGCAAAATAAACTTCATGCCCAATGGAACACCTGGAGATAAGGTTTTTTGGGTTGTTATTGAAAAAGGCAGTAGTCTACAGTTCCTAAAACCTCACAGGGAGGATTTCATCCCTAGAAGGAACCAGTGTTACCCATGACGAGTAGTGCTACTATTTTGAAGGCTAAAGGAGGGAAAGGGTCTTCTCTGTTGTCGTGGAGAAGTCCTCATATGGTCCATCTATTCACTTTTCTCACTCATCCACTCTCATCCACTCTCATCTACTTTCATTCATGTCCTAACCCAACCCTCACATCATAAAAAAACCCACTTTCACCTTGACCCTACGTAAATTAACCCATTTTTACCCTGAAAACCTTAACTTTCTGCCCATATGTGCCCTTCGCACATTTCTTGAGGACATCTCGTACCTCCGTGTCTGCCCGCTGTCGATCTTCCCATTGATAGGATGGTCCGTGCTTCACCCGACCAACTTTACATGCTCGATCAACCACCACCATTAGATCATTCTAGCCAAATCTAATGGCTATTACGCATATCACTTGAGAAACAAGTGAGAGGGATACCCACCTGATAAAGGTTGTTTCCTCTCTCTCCTCCGCTGCTATGTGGCACCCGATGAATGGAATTGGGTGGGCTCCACCCTTTACCGCTTACCACCCGATGAACGCCTGATAGAAACCATTCCTGCTCAAATGAAACCACTCTTGAGTGTTATCTTTTGAACACTTCTACAACCCGATATCCATTTGATCTGCTCATCTGAGATCTAACAACTCAGACTTATTCCACTCCCACCACGACTTCTAGCCTCCAATGATTGATTTCCTCTGTCCATTCCTCCCCATCCAATGACCCTCATTCACGATCATCTGAGTTCATCCTCCACCACCCAACCAATGTCTTGACCATCGATCCATCCCATCTAGTGGCCCATATGCCTCCATACCCTACTTCCCATCTGTCACCCTATGAGGAAATTTGTTGGCTCTGTCAGTGTTTGTGACAGTTAGACAGTCGAACTGAAATAACATAATACATGGCCAAAAGGGTAAAAAGTAGCAACACGATGCATCCAAACTAACAGAAATGATCGTGGAACATCACCACATGTGTGAGCCACCTGACAGTGTGGTCAAATGACCAGAATTTGGTTACTGTGTTTGTTAGAAATAGAGCCCCTATTCTCATGCTTGTCTAATTATGACATCAAGTAGTTAGAAGATAGAGGGGATAGATTAAGACATCTTGAGCCCTAAAGAGCCCGAGAGCATTGTGAAAAGCCTATAAATGGTTGAAATATAGAAGAAACAAGGGTTCAAATTTTGGAGACTTTGGAGACTCTTCTCCTCTAAGCTTCTCATCTTCATTCCAGCAATATAAGCTTCCTTTCTTGTTACATGTTCAATTCCATTTTCTCCTTTGTTCTAAGCTTGCATTTGAAAAGTTTATTCATGTTTTCTTCTATGTCTAATGGTAGATAATTGTCATCTTATCTTTGCATTGATAAATTAGATTTTCAAGCTTCATTTACTTCCTATAGCTAGCCATTCATATGTGTTTATGTATGCATATGCTGGTACAGTCAATACTCTCCATCTATCCATTGAATCTATAAACTATTGAGCATTAGTGGTCTAAGGCCTTGTAAAGCTAAGGGTGTTCATACATGTCTTGAGTGGAAACATAATTGAAATAGTCATTTGACTTGATCCAAACCATTATCCATTCCACTAGTTCTGAGAACGATATTGAAGATTTATATGTTACTAGGCATCTCTGAGCTACAACCTAGGAGAGCTTCCTGGAGTGATAATAAGTCTATCACACCATCCATCACTTTGGTTTTGGGTCAATGATTACAATTCATTCAGTGTCACTGACATGTTCAAGAGAAGCCGCTCAATAAACTTCATCCTTTGCAATAGTCATAAACCTTCATCTTCATGACTGCCATTCCTGAACATTGTGTCATCAATCACATTTTGTCTTCAAAATCATTACACATTTTGTGTCATTGATGGGGGATACATCAAGTCCTTCCAGCGATGAGTCACTTCCTGTTGACATCAGCACATTATCCAAAAAGTTGATTTAGAAACACCCTTCCAGTACCTTGAGGCTTGCATACATCAATGAGTTTCTTGCTTCCAGTGACATGTTGACATCACAGGCCTTTGACCGAGAGACTTTGTATGGTGTTCGACATCAAAACATCTATTCACGCCATACAGAATGTACTATAGTACCTTGAGAATAATTATCATTATCGGTGATTTCTCTCGCATTTGTTAACATCTTACATCATTAGCTAATAATCAGAGAGTGTCTTCGCACGTTAGAGTTTAGATCACTTTTTCACATCGTTAGACTTGTACCTGAGTGAATGATTGGATGATATAGAAGATTTTGAATCTAGTTTCATCCATCTGGGCTGTGATTTTAGGAGAGTACTAAAACATTTGTACGATGGCTTTACACAGATGGTCATCCTATCATGGGTCTATATCTGTAGACAACTATCTGCTTTATGTACATGTAATGAAAAATTTATATATTGATCATGGGTATGCCTTCCCTCAACAATTCATGAAAGATTCAAATATATCATGATATTGTGTATTGTAATTGATGCAGGTCACCATTTTCTTCAGATCCTCCTCATCACATCATAAAGCATGTCAGTCGAAATGATCATTTTCAACTTCATTCTTTAGGGGGCAACTGTTACAGGTCTATTTGGACACATCACTCAAGATAATGAGATTAGTACAATTAGGGCTCATCAAACTGTAATTCAGTTGTTACATGCCCTAGACAAGTCATCAAATTGAATGCTTCCACCCATGGAAGTTTCCTAGCTTGAAACCGTGGTGAAATGCCTCCTTGGGACACCAGTGCAGCCTTGGTTAGGGGTAACTACACTGTAGAGTAGGTAGGCCCATTCAGGCCTGCACTGTCATGCACTTAGGCACTTGGCAAGAATGAGTGAAATTAGTATAGGATTCTGGGAATATTTGTTTATTCTAGAGAATTCTAGAAGGATGCCCAGCTCATATCTCATCCTATGAGGTCAAAATTAGATAGGCTATGGATCAATTATCCCTATATCCTCTCATCCCTTTCTCCATGGAAACTAACTCCAATTTTGGAAAACCATTCAATGACCAATTTATGACATAACCATTTACATTTCCCTATAAATTGACGACTCATCATAGTGATCAAGGGGTCTGGAATTTGAAGATTGTAGAAAAAGACAGTTGGTTTGAGACTTGAGTTCATTTTCAAGTAATATTATGCTACTGGATTGAAGTGCTATTGGTGTGATGAAGGTTTGGACTAAAGCTGGATGAGTGGCACAAGATCGAACCACATGGGGTGTAACTCCTCCTCTTATAATCAATAAAGTTGTTTGTTCCTTTTCCCGTATTCTTGCTCATATCTATGATGCATACATGTTTAAATGTTGTCGATTCCATTTATTTATAGTAGATAGATCATATACTTTGATCGCTATCATCTTCTATTTCTGTTGATAGGTACCAATTGAACGAATTCAGTTCAAGCAGAAGCGACAAGAAAAATTCAAAGGTGATTAAAGAAAGTGAAAGATCACAAGTAGGTTCCTTCATCTCATCTATCTATTATAGGAAAAGGTAAACCACTTTCTTTCTATTTTTCTAAGTGCAACTACCCACTTAGGGAAGATGTACTTATCCGTAGGTATAAATTCCATATAACATGGTGCAATACCAAGGCTCACCAACGATCATCTCTCTCAGCCCCTTGGCTTATATCGTAACTGTATTATGACTATTGCCAGAAAAAATGTCTCAATTGACATCGAGTTGATTGATGCCTCATTAGATTATAATGTCCTTTTGGGTTGGAGTTATACCTATGCCATGTAAGGTTTTGCATCTGATGTTTTCCATAAGATGTGATTCCCTCATAATGGAAATATTGTCACTATCTATCAGCTGAGGTACTATGATCCCAAATATCAAACTTCTTCTTAGTCAACAATCTCATCAATGACTAGCAACACAACTCTCTCATCCCTTGCCAATGTCCCTCTTGGAGTCTACAAAGGTTCCACCTAAAGCCGAGCTCATCCAGGTTTTGGATTCTTCAAGCATCATGGGCTTCCCCTAAGCGGTCTAGTATGCTTTCAAAATAGTCATCCCCTCCACAACCTATTTTTCCCTACTCAACCAAAACTTTCGATATTACTCCTCAAGGTTTCATTCCTTCTGTTGGTATCTCTCCTAGTCCTTTTCATATCAGAACCCTTCCCCCTAGTCTTAAAGATCTCGGAGCAGTTGCCCTAGGTCATTACCTTTTTGGTTAGATACTATTCTTATTTCCATCCTTGGGAGTTTATTGTACACTTGTTATTGGGACTCCCTAGATGTCTCTTATTGTAATTATATTGAATCTTATTCGATAAATACTTTCCAGGTCTCAACATTGGTATATTTCACATCTACTAGTCACCTATCTCCCAGCCTTGATGGTGTGTAGGTGAACCTAGTCTCTTATGAAGATGCCTTAGGTAGTTCCTCTTCATCATATGGTGTATCTTCCTCCATTTCCCTCATCTTTCATTCTGAGGAAGACAGCATGGAATCCATGACCACCACTGATTATCCTTGGAATGATCTGCACCATCGTGCATACTTCCTTCCTCAGAAAACTGGTGATCAATAGTTTTTAGAGTCTAAAGACTTCAGCCATGAGTAGGTCGATTGGTTCAATCACCCCTTACTTCAAACCCGTGAATTTGAAACGAATCCACCTTATGGCCATTACATTTCCACACAATGTTTGGGCAAGGTGGCATCTATTTTTGAGAGTCCAGGAGAAGAAATTATCCCCAACCCTCCTAGTGCATCCAATAATGTCGACTCTAATACCATTATTCTTCCCCATTTGGAAGAACCTATAGAGTCTCATATCACTTCAAATCACTCTCGAGATGATCCATTTAATAATTCCTCCATCTTACATCAACAATACAGTCCCTTAGACATTGTTATTGTTCAACCACTATGTCGTTTAGGTGAGCATCAGTTCATTATATCCAAAGCCAGTCTTTGGTATAATGAAACCATGTATGTGAACCCAGAAATTCATATCATTTGGTTCATATACGTAGTGTGAAACGATATTGGTAATCCACCATTGCCTTTCTCTTAATGCATATTTTATTCATTCTTCCCACAAGAAGACATCCATAAAATAGACAAATGGTGAACCACATCATCAAAATATGTTTGGAGTCCACTACTCTAAATAAATCTAGTATGCCCATATCATACTACATCTATCCATACAAAAATTGGGGGTCACATATTCCCCTACATATCCTAATGATCCTTTGTAGGTTCTTGTGCTAGTAGGGCCAAATTCTTGAATCTATTATTTGAGCACTTGGAACACAATAGTACTCCACAAACTCATATAGATAGGGGGCATCATTCCCACCTAATCAGTCCCATCCATCATCACATGTTGGGGGAAGTATCTCATGCTTGGGGGCATGATGGCCCTTGAACACCTTCTCTACTAAGTCTCGACCTATACCCTAATGGTATAGGAATAGTTTCTTATCCTTTCATTCCTTGGATAGTTTTTCCTACCGGTCTCTTTAGTGAACCATATACACATTACATATTGTGTATGCTTGATACCATATATTTAAACATTATACTCTATGTGATGCCACAATTATCACCCGGTCCCCTTGTTTGACTTGTTGGGGTGGGGGTGATCCTAGACCTTCCCTAGTAGTTCATTCCTATATTCCTCTCTTACCTTGATTCTTCTTTAGGAACCATCCTTCCATGAAGCATTAAGACCATTACACAATATTTAGGGCCTTATCCTACTCTCCAAATTATCCAAGAACTCACTATGCAAATGAGTTGGATTTGGGGTCAAGAAGCCCTTTTATTGGAAAAATCCTAGATTTTCCATCAACCATTGCAACCAAACCATAGCTCAGTTTGATGAACCATAAACACCATTGGAAATCTCTCACCGATTTCTATAATGAGTCTCCCTTTGTTTTTGGTAATTTGACACTTCCCCATGAAACCATTTTTTCCATGAGGTCTCACTTTTTCACTTATTAAAATAGAATTTCTTCATTTGAGAAACTTATAATATGGTACCACTTTACCCATGCATTTCTTGAATCACATTTCAATTTTCATCATAAATAGTCATAATTTACTCATGTTTTTATGGTTCCCTTCGGGCCTTCCCCATGTGGTAGCATCATCGAGTCACCCTTGTTAAAAGCATCCGAGATGAGTCACCCTTATATCTATGGAGTCTATTTCGAGTCCTCTTGAGTCTACTTACAATATTCCATACATTTTTATGTCGCATTCATCCCGTCGTGTTCATATTTTGCCTCTAGATATACTACTCCATCTTTAAAAAGTCCCCATCTAAGTAATTCACTATCCCCTTTGGAATCGAGTTAATCATTGCCAAGTCAAATATGCATATTATGCTCTAACAAGGGAGTTGTAAGCCCACTACTCATCTTATTTCCTTCCGTCATCATCCCTAGTTTCATTCCATCAGGAAATCTACTATGATACCTCATGCATTTGTTAAGGATTCCTCATTGCCTTAACTATGGTGGGCCCTCCTCTGTCAACTTCAACACATTCATTCCATAAGTTTGGTTTAGAGGGTGGTGTACCCTTGTTCCAACCTTCATATTTGTTTTGTGCCTTGGATCATGAAAAGGGAATCATCATTTCCCTTTGAATTGGTTTTTTCTCGTGTGCTCGACACTAGCTCATTATCGCACAATTCATAATCGTACACTTGTTGGTTCGGTGATCTAGATGATTTTCCAAGTGATTCTCGGGTGTGTGTGTGTGAGATATAGTTCCATACCTGATGAGGTGGTAGCCATTTAGGTAGCCCCCCACATGCCCATATGTCTGCAGATATTGATTTAGCCTAAGATGCAGTTTCGCAGATGTGATGGGTTCGGTTTCATCTACTTACAACACACAACATGCATGTCTCCTTCAGATGATCCATTCAGATCTTTAGAGCCCTTCCATGTTTAGCAAGGGCATTTTTGGTTGTCTCCCCTTCACCGTGTCAGCTTGAGGGCATTATCTCTCATGTACTCACATGTTATTATATTTAGTCCTAGCCTATGTCTTTCCAGGCACATTATGTATATGGGGTTTATTATGTTATTTTCCAGCCCATTGATGCTAGCATATCATGTATCTTATACTTTGTATCCTAGTCCCACATTGTTGGGCTCATCCTTATTATTTGTACTCAATTATATTAGCGGGTATGGGTATCCCTCCCCCACCTCATTTGAGATCATGTACTCCAAAATAGAAGTATACTTCAATCAGTTTAGTAGGTCTGGCCCCCTCCATTTGTTTTCCTTCCTCACATTGCTTCAACTCTCTCTCTCTCTCTCTCTCTCTCTCTCTCTCTTTGAGTCTCCTTTGGTGTCTCGTGGAAGTGTAACCTACAATGTATTTTGGTCATATGATTTTCTCCTAACACTCATACGTTGGGGGGAAATCTGCTATCATAAAAAAATGATCACCTAGACATTTCTAACTAGGTGGGTCAAAACACACCATGTAGGATTTAAATTTAATAAACCATTTTTATTAAATTATTTCTGATTAAAATTAAAAAAACCCATGAGAATAATTGAATAAATCATTGTTTATTTAATTTTCTCTAGGAATAATTATTAAATAATTACTTGTTAATTATTCCTTGTCACGTTTGACTAAATCACCTAGGAATAATTAAATAAATCACTATTTATTTATTATTCCTTAATTCTATTATTGGAATAATTGCTAAATCACTATTATTATTTCAATTTCAAAGCATTCTGAATCCTCGCAAAATTATTAATAAATCGTTTTGTCTGTTAATTATTTATGAATAAATATATTTGACCATTTTGAATATCTTTTCCCTCTCCAAACAATATAATAAAGTATTCCTGACAGTTATATCTTGATTTGGTCAATATTATTTTTTTATTCCCCATTTTCGAGATTAACTCAATAATTTATTATAAATAGGAGGGTTTTCCATTCATTCTTCACCATGATCATTATCATTGTCACCATTATCATCTTCTTGCATTCAATCTCCCACTTGAGTTCTGCATGTTGTTTTGGGTTTTTTACACATTGAGAGAGGGGATCGATTACTGAAGCATCAAGGACATCAAAGGACCTGTCCCATGGATGGGGATTTGAAGACCCTTTTGTAGATCTCCTTCACTAGGTGTTATCAATAAATATTTATTATTCATCTTAAAAAGTATTTCCATTTTGATTATTGCATTGGATAAATATTGTTGTTTTCTATTTTGGATCGCATATGTCATTTTATTGTAGGTTTTTCTAGTTTTGTTATTGCAGATTTGAAGCGTAAGCAACCATAATTTATTGTTATGGCCATGTGTCACCTGTGGCTTAAGTGGAATGTTTTTGGTACACCTTTCAAGAAATTTCATACTCATAATACTTGTTGGAAAAGGGAAGCATGGTTTCCCTTATGAACCTAGTCACCTGCTCTTACATCTTAGGCCAATAAACATATCTCTACAAGTTGGCCTTGGTCTTCCCTACAAAAACGTGCCCTACAACCTTGGAGCAATGATCCTTTCTAATCATCTACAATCCTCACATTTAGGAATACATAGCCTAGAAAACTTTGTACAGTAACTAATCCTAGAGATGGTAGCCAATGTTGTTGCCATTATGCACATGACTCTAACTCTTGAACTTCTAAAACACCTCCTTGATGTCCTCATCCTCTAATTTTTCTATATTTATGTGTTAACACCATAAAATCATACACATGTTTTAACAAGCGAGAGGACACTAAAAGGTGTCCAACAAAATTCACAAGTGAACATTTTCCAGCAAAATATATCGTGAAGTTTAAAGAATTAAATTTCTCCTAAGGTCCAAATTTTATAAAGTAAAACACAATTGATGTCATGTGACTATTTCTTCGATAAATGTGCATGCATGAAATATCCTTCAAAAGTCGTGTGGTTGCAGAAAAGGATGATGCAGTGATTTGGAACCAATCCACACACTTGGGGCCGATTCTCTGACATGAGCTCAGTTCAGTACATCCAAATTCAAGTCATCCTAAAGATATGCAACCTTCATTGGAATCATCTTGTCCTACGCATGTGTCATTATCTTGCATGAACCAAGAGGGGGAATATGGATTCAAAAAATTCTCTATAAACGGGCCATGGGAGAGCCAAAATATGAGACATTGTTATATTGACCAAATCGCTATCAGGGCAAACCACCATTCCATTGTTGAAACCAAAGAAGGGAAGAGAACTAGCATGTTGGCCATATTTCTTCTAAGAAATCCATCATCCTAGTGACAAAATAGGAATTCACCATTGGAGAGTCTTCATACTTCCTTGAGAGAGATGAGAAACTTGCAAACATATTTAGGAAAAGAAACTCCCTTGCTCAGGATTTTTCAGCTTCATAACTCGAAGAATTCCCTTCAAGCGTCTAAGATTCATCTATTGCATTCAAAATTATCTATTAGCAATCAATAAAGGGAGATTTTTCCATTATTTTATTGATTTATTTGCTCCATTTGATCATTGTTTGTGTAGTTACCTCTTTGTTCAGTTTATAATTATGTATGCATTGTTTCCACTATTAACTATGTTGTGTTTATTTAAGCTTGTCCACTAACAACACCAATTCTTCTCATGATCCTTTGCAAGGATCAATCAACTGCTAAGGAGGTTTATTTTTGTATACCATTTCTATAAAACCACTACCATAGGAACGAAAACCATACAGTTGTATTTTCATTAAACTAAAGATTGTTTTTGCAGGACCTTCTCTCTGTACAACCATCCTAGCAGGTTCTCAACACCTCTCTAGAATTTTTACAGACCTAAGGGACCTATTCTGAGCCTACAAAAGTGAAATTTTCCTTTTCTTTTCTCACTTGCACGACTTTCTATCCAAAAAACATATGCGCGTGTCTATGTGCATCTAAAATCACACGATCACTAGGAAAAGAAAAAAGGTGTTTTGTATTTCTCATTTCTCATGTGATATCAACCTTTAGTGAATTTCCTTCACCTCTACATTTTTTATTTTATTTTTAGTACCCCTGGTTTCTTTACTAACAAACAACGTAAACTTTGAAATGGGAACGGATACTGTTACCCGTTTCATATAGATAGCAAAAAAGTGACCTGATTTTGAAAAGGGGTGATACAAACACAATAACCGATACAATTACCCATTTCATAGAAGTAGCAAAAAAGTGACCTGATTTTGAAAGGTGGTGATGCAGAATACACTTTTTTTTTTTTCGGAGCACATTTTTGACACTTTAAATTTTCTTATGCATCAAATATAAAAATTTGTTTTTAAATTTTAGTGATTTTCATGCTGATTTTGAAACGTGTCAATGCAACATACATTTTTTTAGAGGGCTTATTTTTCACACTTTAAAATTTATTATGTCCAATTTTTTTTGAAATCGTGATTAGTTAATGAATTTTCAAGTTGTTTTATTTTTTCTTTTTTTATAAATTTTGATTACTTATATTATATATATTATATTATATATATATATATATATATATATATATATATATATATATATAGATATATATATATATAAAAGACAAAAAAAAGCATAAAAAATGTAAAAGAAAAAAATATCTTATAAACCATAAAAGAATTTGGAAAAGAAAAACAAAATTTAAAAAAACTATAAAATTAAGTAGAAATAGAGAAATTTAAAAAAACATTAACAAAAACTAGAAAAAATTAAAAATTAAAAACAAAATAGATTCCAGGAATCGCCCTGTCACCACCTGACCACCCGTGGTGGTGTGGCTGTGGGCAAAGGGGCTGCATGCAACCTCCTCCGCGGAATCACCCCACTGCCGCCTAGCCACCCATGGTGGCGCAACCCTCGCCCAGGGTCGTGCCACCACAGGCAATGGCCAGGCGATTCCAACCTCCTTCGCCCACAATTGTGCCATCACGGGCGGCAGCGGGGCGATTCAAGCCTCCTCTGTCCACGTCTGCTTCACCACAGGTGGCCAGTTGGCAGCAAGGCAATTCCAAGAATCACCTCGCCACCCGTGGTGGTGCAGCTATGGGTAGAGAGGGCCACATGCAGCCCCTCCTCCCATGGCTATGCCACCACGGCGGCCCGACAATGGTGGGGGGGTTCCCAGAATTGCCCCGCCACTGCCCGACCGCCTATGGTGGCACATCCCTGGGCATAGGAGGCTGCATACAGCCCCTCAGCCCACGGCCGCACCACCATGGGTGGATGAGCAACGACGAGGTAGAGGGATTGCATACAGCCTCCTCCGCCCAGGGCTGCGCCACCACGGGCAACCGAGTGGCAGCAGGGCGATTCCCGGAATACCCCTGCCGTCATCCGGATGCCCATGGTGGCGCGACCCTAGCAAAGGAGGCTGTATGCAGCCCTTCTGTCCACAATCATGCCACCACAATCGCGGCTAGTAGAGTCCATTTTTATTTTTTATTT